>RJWH01004711.1:0-76493 GCA_004363575.1 Solenodon paradoxus
ACCTTAGTGCCTCAAAAGATCTGATGCACCTTCCTTAGTGATAATCCTGCAGCAAATCTTAGGGTTGCTTCTGAAATCCTTTCATCTCATAGAACATTTAAACATTGATTAAGGTTTCCTGACAAAGGAAAGCACCATGTCAGATCGTCGTATTTTTACTTCTTAAGTCTCCTTTCTGATTTCAGTGTTTCTCCTTCCAAATAAAGCTTTTAGCTTTATTTAACCCCAGTCGTTTATTTTTCCTTGTTTCCATTGTTGCAGGAGTTGAGTCCCCAAAGGCCTCTCTAAGGCTGATGTCATGGAATGTCTTTCCTATGTTGTCTTCCAAGAATTGTATGGTTTCCCATCTTACATCCAAGTATCTCGTCCATTTTGATTTAATTTATATGAATGGTATTAGAGAGTGACAAAGCTTCATTTTTTTGCATGTGGCAGTTCAGTTATCTCAGCAACATTTATTTAAGAGACTTTCCTTTCTCCATTGTATGTTTTTGGCTCCTTTGTAGCACTACTAACTGTATGTGAGTGAGTCAGTTTCTGATAATTCAGTTCTATTCCACTGATATATGCCTCTATTATTATTCCAGTACCATACCATTTTGATCACTATCGCATTGTAGTATAGCTCAGTATCTGCAAGTGTAATCTCTCCAGATTCATTCTCTTTTTTAATAATTGCTTTGGATATTCAGGGTCCTTTGTTATTTCATATAAAATTTAAGATTTCTTTGTTCTGTTTCCTTAAGTCCATGGGATTTTAATGGGGATTGCATTAAATCTGCATATTGCTTTACATTAAATGAGCATTTCACAATGTTGATTCTTCTTAGCCATGAGCAGTGAATGTCTTTCCATCTCTTTGTATCCTCTATTTCTTTTAAGGACTTTTAGTTTCTTTGAAAGATCTTTCACCTCCTTTATGAAATATATTACAAGATATTTGATTCTATTTCCTTCTATTTTTAAATGGTGTGTAAATAGTGTGGTTTTCTTGATTTTGTGTTTTACTGGTGTGTTGTTTGCTTATAAAAATAACAAATTTTTGTACATGAATTTTGTAGCCTGACACTTTACTGTAGTCGATGGTCAGTTCTAGTAGTTTTTTTGATAGAGTTTTTAGGGTTTTCAATATAGTCATGTCATCAGCAAATAATGATAGTTTGACTTCCTTCTTTCCAATTTCGATTCCTTTTATTTCTTTTTCTTGTCTAATTGCTCTGACTAGACCTTCAATATGATATAAAATTGTAGTGGTAAGAGTGGACAGACTTGTCTTGTTCTTGACCATAGAGGAAATGCCTTAAATTTTTTGCTATTAACTCTGATATCGGCTCTGAGTTTATCATATATGACCTTTATTATGCTGAGTTTTGAACTTCTATCCTCATATTATGTAGTTTTTTATCATAAATGAGTGTTGGATCTTGTCAAAAACTTTCTCTGCATCTATGATATAATGATGTGGTTTTCTCCTTGCTCTTGTTGCTATAGTGTACTGCACTAATAGATTTACTTATGTTGACCAATCCTTGCATTCGTGGGATAAATCCCCCTTGGTTATCATGGATTAACCTTCAATGCATTGTTGGATTTGGTCTGCTAATATTTAGTTAAGAATTTTTCCATCTACACTCATTAGAGACATTGGTCTGTGATTTTATTACTTGGTGACATCTCTAGCAGCTTTTGTTTTCAGTGTGATGTTAGCCTCATAGAAAGTATTTGGAAGTGTTCCCTCTTCAGTGTTTTGGAACAGTCTGAGAAGAACAGGTATTATTCTGAAGACAGGTAAAACTCATTAGAAAAGTTATCTGGTCCTGGACTTTTATTTTTAGGGAGATTTTTGATTACCTTTTAAATTTCCTTGCTTGTGATTATTCTGTTCAGGTTTTCTAATTCTTTTGGGTTCAGTTGTGGTAGACAGTATTTTTCTAAATATCTGTCCATGTCCTCAAGGTTGTCCACTTTGTAGGCATAATGCTGATCATAGTAGCCTCTTTGGATGTTTTTTATTTCTGTGATGTCTGTTGATATCTCTCCTTTTTCATTTCTGAGTCTAGTTATGAATGTGAAAGTTACACTGATAGAGAGAGTAACATTATACGCTCCTGCTTTTTTTCACCTTAGTGAAAAATTCAAGGACTTAGAAAATGGTAAAATAGGCATTTGTTTATACCCATCTCCTCGTTATAAACAAGTTCACATTTTGCCTTATTTGCACTCTCATTGTTCTTCTTAAAATTTGTGAAATAAATTTTCAAATGTAATTTCAGTACATCCCTTTATAAAATCAGTGTATTTTATTACATGATTTCAACTTTATTTTTGCAATTAAAAGTACTCCAGTGCACATATAAGATTCCCCGATTGCCTCCCATGTCCTTTGGCAGCTGTTGTTTATTCATTTGGTATTTGATGGAAGACCACATTGTCTTTTGACAACTTCAATTTAACCGCTAACATCGGGGACTGAGACAACCTCGGGAACAGAGGTTAAGTACAATATTTTTACAAAGATAACTTTGGCTTAAAACTAGCTGCAATTGGAGAATCACTAGGCCAGGCAGCGGGGAGTGGGGATTTTGTCAGATACCACCGCAGGGAGAGAATTTACGGGACAAGTGTGTGGGTGAAACAACCCCCACCCAGCTCCCGCCGCGCCCCTCTGGTAATTTGAAGCTAGTTTGTGGGGTGTTTACCCAAGTAACTTTTAGCAAACTGAAATCAGGACAGAAAATCACACCAGGACAACATTGCTAAACTGAACAATGCCGATCAAACTAAACTAGGACAGGTGGCAACCCTAAATTTACAGCCCTCTAAAAGAGTAGAAAGCTTGCCAAGAAAGGTGACAGTGGGAGCGTGTTTTATGGGAAATGTAGTCTCTCCGAGCTTGCTGGCGCGCAGCACCTTGGGAACCAGGCTTCTGGCTTCATCTGCGCATGTGCACGTCGGGTTCCGTCTCTAGTTCCTCGCTCTGCGTGCTCCGGCGGAGAGCAGCTCCCAGAATTTGGGTTCCCAGGGTGCCAGTATGCGGTGTTCAGGTCAGCAGTGAGCGTCGGGGTGATGGGAACATCTGTATGGCCTGGGGACCAGCATGGAGGGGTGAACTTGCCCCGGGGGAGGAGGAAACAGGCTGTTCGTGGATTCCCTGGTCTGGACTCGAGCGTCCGACCCGCCCGGCGTGTGGGGCGGTGTGCCCGGCTCGTTGCAACCGGTCAGGGGAGAAGTCCTTGCTGGCGGAGGGAGGTTTGGGAAGCGCCTTTGTAAAGCTTTGTGTTTATAAAATTCAGGGTGAACGCACGTGGACCTCGGGCTGGTGGATTTGGCTTGAGAGGCCGAGCTTTGGATCCCGATGTCCCTGGTAGGTTCCAACTCTGACACCTTTAATCAGGAAGGAGAAAAATAACCTAGGCAAGAATCAGTTTTCTCAGGTTAAAAAACACAATTCATAGGAGTACATTTTTTAAAAAAGGAAAGACTAGGTGGAAATGAAGACAGTCAGAAGCCGGCAGATAGAAGCGTTTTATTTTATTTAGCTGTTCACATCGACAGTTGTCCGTCCCCTGCACGAGGTCATGACCAGGGACCCCCGATGTATGTCTGTACGCCAAACGTAACCCACTGGGGCACACCAATTAGCAGTGAATTTGAAGACCTAATTGACTATCAAGTGATTCATGAATTCATAGACTTCCATCCATCTAGCAAGTAGAAAGGTATGCTATGAAAGGTTTTGTTTTAGTAGGCATTGGGCAAGCAATTTATTAACCAAAGAAAGGGGGATATTTTTCAGGGTAGGCTATTTGCACTTAGGGGAGTGGTGGAGTTTCTCAGACTGATGACATCACTAGGCTAGAAATTAAAGACTAAATTGTTTAAAATTTCACTCCTGGGATGGGGTAAAACTGCAGGTAAATTAAGTATTACTTCTTGGTAGGTGGGTTAACAGAAGTAAATGTCCTTAGGACTTTGTGTCTCTCTTTTAACTCATGGGAAGATAACTGGGTGGTTTTGTGAGGTAAGTTATCACTTGTAAAGGGCGTACTGACTGAAGACTGCTGTGTATTCAGAAGACACTTTGTTCTGCTTTGAGGGGAGCTTGAGTAAACTTCAGTTTCACTCTATGAGGAGGTGACCATCACTGTTTACAAACCAAAAAAGACAACCGCAACTCAGGTTGATGGAACTTTGGCTCAAGTCAAAGCTAGCAGGTAGGTGTGCCTTGGTGGTTTAGTGGTTTAATCTGCTGCCTCTGGCATAGTCCACATAGACACCTAGGTGTGGGGAACAACCAAGATGAACAACTAAATACTAAAATACTTTCCCCTCAGAAACAAAACAAAACAAAAACAACAACAAACCAAAGAATTTGCAGGGAGAGAGCTCTGATTCAAGGACAGGTATACTGTTTTTTGTTTTGTTTTTTAACCGTGTGAGCTTTTTATTCACTTAGCAATAAAATGAGGCCTAATGTTTGAAAAACTCCACTGTAAGATACAGGTTATTCATAACCTATTTCTTGGAGTCATATTTCAGTTTTTCCTAAAAAAAAAAAAAAAAAAATCACTCAGAACCTGTCTAGTCAAGGAACACGTGTTGAAGTGAAACTTTTCACAGCTGAATTTGGAGGTATTTAAAATTAATCACAGCTGATGACAAAGAAAATGCCATCTTCCCGGACATTAGCAAGAGGCCAAAGTCTCTAGTAATAAAAATGCCGAATTTCAGTTGCTACCCTTTAAAGTTTCCCACAAATTTAAAAGGCTGTTTCTGCTGTACTTTGAAATCATCTCACTGAAATCTAACTTCTGTGAAGTGACATTACAAAATCACACATTTGACAGATTCCAGAAGAGAACTGTATTGCTATGTGGCGTGTTTCCAGATAGGACACAGAGGAAAGGCAACTGTATAACAAGTACAGGGGGCTTTCGCCTGCAGAGTACGTCTACCTAGGACTTTCCTCATATCAAACAGGAAAAGCCCACTTGCCTGAGACAGTGGCCACAAGTCACTAGGGCAGAAGGGCCCTGTGGCCTGGGGTGAGGGGGCTACCCCGTTTCCTGTCCTATTTCTCTTTGGTGTGAGTGACTCAGTTTCATTTAAATTTTTTCAACTCGGATTTTTCTTTTTTTAAAGGAAAGGTGCAGGCAGGAGTGAAAGCAAGTAGGAAGACCGGCAAGAAGAGAGAGGAGGAAGAAGCTTTCTATTTATTTATTTATTCAGTTGTGCACCCTGATTGTTCCCACTCGCTCCCCACCTCCAGGATGCGAGGGGGTCATTGGGATGTATGTGGACTGCACTTGGTAGGATGCACTGGACCTAACCACTACTCCACCAAGATGTGCCTCAACTCATTCTTATGTTTTATAACCTTAATCATGTTGTCATTTCCTCCTACATATTAGGGCTGAGTAAATTTTTTGTAATATTTAGGCAATATGAAATGAAAAACTGGCATTATGCACCATGAAGTCTGCTTTTACTGAGATCGGTGAACTAGGACTAAGTTGCTTCTTCTGTTAATAAAGATGCTGTTTAATAAAAAAAATAATTGAATTGAAGTTTAAAAGTCTAGGTTCACCCTGGTAACCTACTATTCCAATATCCATAGTCCACATACATCCCAAGGTCCCTGAATCATGGGCCCAACTAAACCAAAATAATTTACTTCTTTCACCTCTCTTTCTGCCTAACTACTTGACTTCATTCCTTCCTGTACCTTTCCTTAAAAAAAAAAATAATACAAAATTTCACAGTCATGGCATTTCTTCAGTTATTTTCAGTACTTCAGTATAACCATCAGTGAGGTACATAAATAACAGCTCCATGAGTACATTGTAAATGAGTGTCAGGAGCTAATTAAGCTGACTTTTGAAGGGTTACAAGTACAACTATGTCCAGCATATCAGGCTCATCCAATCGGATATGGTTTGGTCATTGCTATCATTACAATCCAATTTGGATTTTTATGTACAGATCTGAAATAAAAGCACTGCTTTACTGGGTTTGGATGCATTTTGTTATTTCATCTGTATCAAGTTGTCTTTACTAGTATTGAATGATGGTAACTATAATGAAGAGAACCTGTGACTCAAGTCTTTTGCACAGGCACACTGGGAAGGGACCGCAAATGATGTCAGTGACAATTCCATGAATTACAAGTCATAATAACCAGGCAGGTGTACTTTCATTTTATTATTTATTTTAGAAGCATCTTCATTTTATTTATTTTTTATTTAGTTGTTCACACTGGTTGTTCCCCCCTGGCCTGGGACTCAAACCCAGGGGTACGTGGCTTGCTCCTTTGGAGGTGTTTGTCGCAACGACTGCTCCATCAGGGCGCACCGAGGCAGGTGTATTTTTAATCTGAGGCCGCTTTTTACATAGCACAGCTGCCTAAAAGCAGCATCACTGTCTTCACAGCATTTAGTGTGGCCCGTCCATGAATTCCCCAGAACAAAATTGAAAGTGAATGTTGATGCAATCTACAGGACCAGTCCTTCATGTAAGCTTTTTCTAAAATGTCCAGAGCAGGCATTTGCCAATACAGTCACTTTAGTATGTGGAAATAAGATCAATACAGATCGTGCTGGCTTTAGGAGAAACTATTACAGATACCTTAGCAATTGAGGACTCCCCAGATTTAGTGTCATCTCCAGAAATAAGCTTTTCATGAGAAAACCTCTTAAGCCCGGCAGACGTCCAAAGGCAGGGTTTTGTCATATGTAGTCTCCCCTCTCTCCTTGAAGCCCACCTTCTGTTCATTCATCAGGATTTAAACCCTGGATTTCTCTCATTTACTTTAGAATTTACAATCATGTAAATTATCCATGTGCATGTAACTCTTTTTTTTTTTTTTTTTTACTAGTATATCTGATGTTCATTTTTTCGCTGGCCCAGCTGATGCAGAATTCAGAATGACATGGGAATTTTCCCTGTGCCCCTACTAATGTTACCACTGTCAAATGTTTAATGGGATTTGGGGTGTCTCCTTCAAATCCTTGGTCATGCAGGCTTCTGGTTCCTTCTGCACTCACTGCTTGGCTGTGTTTTCATTCTGAAAATATAATAAATTCCAAGAGAGTCAGATTTATGGCCCCAAAGTGAATTTGTTTCCCAGACTGAGGTCCCAGGTATTGGGAAACAAATTTATTTTGATGGATATTTATTTTGTGATGTGGAAATTGGAGTATCTCTCGAACAGGCATCATACTCAGAAGAGAATAGTACTGTGCTTACTCCTCTCACTAGAGCTTCGGAACTTCAGGTGAATCAGTTCATGAACCACCTCCCCAGATTTGGAGATGTTACTATATGCAGGAGCTACCACACTGATAGTGGGGGATTTGGGCCGGTTTTGAGAAGGGAGGTGAGCCTGGGTGTCCCAGGTGTTGCCCCAGGAAAGGCCACTTTGTGGGAGAGCATGTGAGGAAGCCTGGGCCGGGAATTCTGTCTCTAGGATTGCTGAATGGCTTCCGTTCCTTCATCCTTCAGCCTTTCTAGAACCTATACTGTTCTCAGTGTGCCCATCTCATGTGACATTACTGTCTTATTCTGACCTCACAGATTCTAGAATGATGACTCACCAATGGTTTCCATGATTCTCTCTGACTCTTGAAGAAACTGAACCTGAGAGGTTAGTCCTTGTCCAGAGACCCCCGATGTGTGACAGAGCAGGAGGAGGAGAGTCACTTTCTCACAGGTAAGTCACCAAAAGCATCTGAGGAATAGGAGCTTTTGAGAAACAACCCAGTGAAGAGTAATGACAGATGCTTCCTTGCAGCTCTCCTGCTCCGTTAGGGGATTGCTGTGGCTTTTCTCCCTGGGAGGGAAGCAGTGGTGCTAGGAAAATAATTAAGAGCTACAGTCTGAGTATTTGCTGGGTTAATTTTAATGAAAGGGCAAAGCCTTATCCTTCAGGTCTCTAACTACTCTGTCTTGTGTTATTTGTTTAGAAAAACAACTGAGTTATCATTTAACCTTAGGCAATTTTATGTTAATTTCATGAAGAGATATGTTTTCATGCACAGGACCGTTCCTGAGTCTTGTGTGCTTGGTGGTGCTGCCTTTGCAGGGTCCTTCCCAGGCCTCCGGCTGAACCTCCCACTTGTCTCCACTCTCCCAGGAGCAGCAGCATGAAGACATGTCAGGTGAGCTGTTAGTCATTCCCCACTTTGCGTTATTAAATGTTACTAGCTTTATAAAGGAATGTACATTAAATAGAAGGAGAGAGGAAAATAGACAGTCTCAAGGGAAAATATAGTTTCCATATTAGCTCTGATATTTGCTGTTGGTTCTTGGCAAGTTACCGTGGTGATGAGTATATTCCCTCCACTTGTCAGGTGGCTTACATTTCAGTTCAGTCATGAGTGTGTCTCTGTTATATTGAGACTTATCTATTGAAAATATGACAGCTTATTTCCTTTGACTAATAATACCTTATTTTATTGGATTTCCTGTGATTTATTACTCCCTGTTCACATCCTACTTAATGACTTGCTTTGTATATGTGTTATCTGAGGCCTTTGTGCTAGAAGGTATTTATCTCTGTGTAGCAAGTCAGGTGAGCCTATAACTTCCTTTTTGTGTGTGATCCTATCCGGTTACGTCAACCTTATAAAGAGTGGGAGCGGTGTGCGCTGGTGACTCAGGTGCTACGCCCTGGCTGGGTCATAGAAGATGTAAAGCCCAGGGACCTGGATTTGAGACCTGGGGGCACATAGAGCAACCAAAAGCAAACAAATAAATATAAGACTCATCTTAGGTGAGTGGGCTTTTCCGGTCTGATGTGAGGACAGCCTGTGTAGATGTCCTCTCCCGGTGAAAGCCCCTGTGCTGTTACTCAGCTGCCTTTCCTGTGTCCGTGTACTTCTTCCTCATCTCCCTTCCTTCCTCGCAAAGAAAAGAGTGGGATGCTGTCCTTTTTTCTTTGCTAAATGTTTTTCCCTTGTAATTGATGTGAAAAGTTTGTGTATTATTTGGGGGGAATTTCATAGTAAGATTTTGAGTGTCAAGTCAGTTTGTTAGCAGCTATAGGGGACATTATAGGAAGCTCAAAACAATGCTCTGATATGACAGGCTAGACTTAAACAGTATTATATTAACTGACAATCTGTATGTAATTTATAAATACATACAAATGTGTTAGAACAAGAGAATAATATTTGTGCCAATTACATGTTTTTTCACCACAGTGTAGTCAACATAAGTCACAGTTGGCATCTTTTAGAAAAATCGCTTTAAATTCTTCACAGTAAACATGACACAAATGAGTTTTCAAAAATATTTTCCTGTCACCTGTCCTGAAGCCTTCATTCTGGATAGAACTTGTACCATTACAGGCATCAGTGTCCTTCGGTGATGTGGCTGTGGAGTTCACCCAGGAGGAGTGGCAGAGACGTGATGCTGGAGAACTACAGCCACCTGGTGTCCGTGGGGAGTCACCTTTCGTGTGACTCGACTGCAGTTCTGCTTCCTCTGCTTTTCCATTTGTACTTGTCTTGAGGTGTAGTTGACAGAGAATAAAGGTGAGTAATTTTCAGTATATAATCAATGAGTTTCAGAAATGTTCATAGGTGATCATCACTGCCCAAATAATTATATAAAATATTTCCTTCACTCCCAAAAGTTTCCTTGTGGATATTTGCTGTCATTCTTCTTCTGTCCCTATGCCTTGTGCCTTCCAACCGCTCATCTACTTCCTGTCACAGGTATTCCTTTTCTAGAGTTTTATAAACATCATATAATTTTCCTTCTAGCTTCTTTGATTTAGCTTTTGCAGTTCATGCATTTTTTACACTATTCTTCTATGCAGTCTTTCTCTGCATGCATGTACCACTTGATACACAGTTTTTTTTCCTATTTAGGTTGTTCGGAATAAAGTGGTTATGTTCCTTGAAGTACAAGTGTTTTTGTAGACTTTTTTTGTAAGGAAAGGTAAAGGCAGGAATGAAGGCGAGTAGACAGGCAGGAAGGAAAAGAGAGGAGGGAGAAGTATTTTTATTTTATTTTTATTTAGTTGTTCACATGGTCGCCAGAACTAGAACCCAGGTGCATGTGGCCTCCCTGGGAGGCAGTTGACCCAGCCACTGCTCCACCAGGGCACAACTATAGACATTTCTTTCTATTATTTGTTTTATAGTAACTTATACATGGTGTCAGGTGTTTTCATAGTGGCTGTGCTTTGATTGCCTGCCCCTAGCAGCTTATGATAACTCTGGTTCCATATCCTTGTTTGATATTGTCTATGGTGCTTTTTTTTTAACTATTCTAGTGTGTGTCTTTGTATCTTAACTGGGTCTTTATTTATATTTTCCTGATAACTAATGAAGTCAGACATCACTGTATTTAGCTGTTTATAGATTTGCTTTCTTGAATATGTTCAAATATTTAACCTTCAAAGAATTTTTTATATCTTTTTTGAGTTAATGAGTGCTTATATAATACAATACAAGACATTATCCAAAAAACATCAAATATTTTACCAATTTTTTTTTCACATCTGTTGCTTGCTATTTAACACCAGGCAGAGCAAAAACTATCTTTTTTTTTTTTTTTTAAAGAGATGAAAGAAATAGGCAGGAATGAAGGCAGGCAGCGGGTAGGAAAGGATATGAGGAAGAAAGATTTTATTTTTATTTATGTGTTCATTTTTGTTTAGTTCCCACATCCTGTCCTGGGTCTTGAACCATAGTCCCTGGGCTTTATATGAGCTAAGCCCCAGCCACCAACTTAGCACTTATGCCACTGTGGTGCCTCTTGTTTTTTAATAGATAATTTACTTTTCTTTATATTTCATATTGTTGTGTCTTTTATAGATATTTTTGCCTAATCTGAGGTCATTTAAAATTTCTTCCTAGTTTTTTTTTTGGAAAAAGTTTTATAATTTTACCTGTGAACTATGTTTCTTTGCCAGTTAACTTCTTTTACATGGTGTGAAACGAAGTTTCTCATTTAGTATTTGCATTTCTCTCTTATATCCATAGATTTTTCTGGAAGGATTATTTTTCCACTCAACTACCTTAGAACTTTATCAAAAGCCAATTGACCATGCATCTATCGTTCTACACGTGGACTGCATTCTGGTCAGTGAGTCCGTAGGTCTGATTATGTAGCTTTGACTGTAGACTTGACTCTCCTGGAAACAGAGCCTATCAGAACTAGAGCCTGGGACCCTCAGTACCCAGCAATTCATTGTGCCTTGGGTCCTGGAGGCAACATCCCTCAAGCTTGGCCAGGTTACTGAAACCTCTTTGCTGAAATGGAAGTGGTATTTACAGGATAGATCCAAACTGGGACTGTCTGGCATCCCACAGGCAGGATGAGGTGGCTTTCTCTGTGCTCAGTCCCTTGCCAGATAGAGCAAAACAGAAGTTCATCTTTCTTCAGACCCCTTTGCTAGATAGGAAATCTCTTAGAATCAACCGAGTAAACAGTACCAGGAGTCTGTACACTTTGCAGGTGGTATCACTGCCCGTGTGTTCCCTCTCTGACACCAAGCGGGTGGACTGAAGAGTTTTTGTTAATGTCAGTGATAAAGTCCCAGGTCTCTACACGTACTTTGCTGGCCTCAACCTTGTGAGAGAAATTGCGGACTTTTCTAGCCTGGGGATGGGGAACTATAGTCATTTATTGTTGTTGTTTGTGGTGTTTGACTAGAGTAAAGTAAATGTCTAAAATATTCTTTCGTGGGGCTTTCCCTTTTTTGTTTCTTTGGGTAAAAGAGAACAGACTGGTACACCCTGGTGGCTTAGCAGATAAGTCTGCCAGGCATAGTCCACATGCACATCAGGACCAGGGTTTGCTACCCATAAGGGGGTGGAGGTGATGATGGGGACACAACCAAGATGAACAACTATGTTAAAATAAATATTCTTCCTTCTCTCTCTTCCTGCCTACTCACCTTCATTCCTGCCTCTACCTTTACTTAAAAAAAAAAAAAAGAGAGAAAGAGAACAGACTATCTGTTGTCGTGTTTTCTTGCATCGTCCTTTATTGTATTCTCTAGTGGAAGGAATGAGGATACGTAGTTCTGCTCCATCGTTTTGAAATAGAAGTTTCAGGGAGTACAAATGTTCCTATGCTAAATGCCAAGGCAAGACTGACATTTGATGGGGGAAGAAACAATTAGTCTGTCTCAGATTAAGACAGTTTATTACTTATCTGAGCAACAAAAGCAAAACAGAGAAGATGAAATATGTTGCCAGGTCTCTGAATCTCTGTCCCTCCGAATCACAGTGAAACAAAAAGAACCAAATGACCTGAGATGCAGAAGTGGTGGGAGGATGTGGTCCTGAAGAGACCATGGTGCCCCTAAGCAGATTTATAGCTCCTAAGGAGGAGGTGCAAACTTCAAAGCTTCCGAACTCAGCAATCCCAAGATGTGACGAGAAATTGTCTCGTGACTGTCACCCAGGAAGGGAGGGTGGCTGGGAAATAACCTTATAACAGCTCACCACAACCTCCCATGCTCTCTTATTCTTGGTTCATCACAAGATGCTCATCCAAAACACATCAGTTGTGTGTTGAGCCTTGTTTACAGGGCAGATGTGGTGTCTTAGAGTGGACTGCTGCACAGAGTGCCATAGGCTAGGTAGTTTTCAAAATCAGAAGTTTCTTTCTCACAGTTCTGAAGGCTGAGAGGTCCACGGTCAGGCGTCTGGCTGATGTCTGGTAAGGGCCCGCTTCCTGATGCAGAGATAGTTGTTTTCTTGAAGTAGCCACACGTGGACTAAGGCAGATAAGTTCTCTGCGGGTCAAAACAAAAGGCATAAATCCCATTAGTGTTGACTCACTTGACCTCGTTTCCTCCCCAGCACCCCACCTCCTACTTTCATCACATCGCTCAGTAATTTTTCAACATGTGTATTTTGCCCATTGTACGTGGATGTGTGCAGCAGCATCAGGTTGCTCTCAAAAAGCTGCTTCTTATACTCTTTTTTTGTGTTTAATTTTCATTTCTTTCACTTCTTTGTTTCTTACTGTTACTATTTTTATTGATTTTTTAATATTTAATTAAATTACCACACATAGTTTTAACTGTTTTAAGCTTATTAAAAATTGTTTCAGATCCCAACATATGACCTATGTTGGGGAGCTCCATATTTCATTACTTGAAATGAATGTGCTTTTTAAAAAGTTCTTGGGTATATTGGACATGATTCAGGTGGCTGAGATGCTGAATGCAGACCATGTAAAGCCCAAGTCTAAGGACCCAGTTTCCCACCCCAAGGCTGGGGTGAAAAACCAAAAATTAAATAAAGATGCTTCTTCCTTCACTCCCTTCCTTCCTCTCTTTAAAAAAACAAAGGGTTTTGTGTATAACCTTGCTTCGATGGGAAGTCAAATTAATTCATAGTATAATTCAAGTCCTATACTTTCTGATTTTTTGATATACTTTTCTATTGAGAGAATCAAACTTACTTGTGGATTTGTTTCCTTTTTCCATCAGAATCTCCTCCATATAGTTCTAACAACTGCTCAGAAGTAGAAAATTAGGTTTTTTCAATATTTCCTTTTATTTTTTCTGACTTTTCCCTTGCCCACTGTTAATATAGCTATGACTTTTTTGTAATGTTTTACTTTTAATTCCTATCTTACTTATATTTGAAGTGGATTATTTTAGATGCAGCATAGTTTGGACTTTAGAAATATTTATTATGACAATTTCTACCTCGTAAGTAGAATGTTTTTATATTACTTATGCTTAACATTAATTGGTGTGTGTGAATGTGAATCTTGTGATTTTTTTTCTATTATTTCCCATGTGTTCATTGTTTATTTACAACTTGCTGTTCAGTTAACCATGTTTGTGACCTTATCAAGTTTCTATCTGTTATTGACTTGTAATTTCCTTCTGTTGGTTTTAGAGAAGATTCTCTGTACTGTTTGCATACTTCAAAATTCACTGAAGTTTGTTGCCTACACAGTGACCTGTCTCAGATAGTATTCCATGACATTTTAGAAGAATTTGGATTCTGCTGCTGTTGGGGGTGGGGGGGATGTGTGTTCTGTGTGCCTCTTAGATCTAATTGGTTTATAGTATTTAAATGCTATTTCCCTATTGGTCTTCTATTTTGCTGTTCTGTCATATTCCAAGTGTGTTGGTGAAGTCTCTAACTCTTAATTGTCCATTTCTCCTTTAAAATGGCTTAGCTTAAACTTCATTTATTTGAGGACTCAACTGTGAGGTGGATAAATATTTATAATTGCTATAATACCTGTCTAATGAATTTACTCTTTTGTAAATACATCTGTATTTCTATTAACATTTTAAGTTCAAAGTCTCTATTGCTTGTTAATTAATATTGCTTTTTTATGGTTGCTCTTTGCATGGAATATCTTTTTCCATCTCCAACATTTTGTTAGCTTTGAATGTTATGTGTATAATTTTTGACAGCATGTATTTAGATATAGTTGCATCATTTTTTGTTTTAATTTAGTCTGACAGTCTCTCTCTTGTCTGGAGTGTTTAGTTCTTCCACATTTAATATTATTGATGTAGTTGGATTTTTGTCACCATTTTACATTTTTCTGTCTACATTGTTCATGCCTGTTTTTCTCTTTACTATTTTGCTGTTACTGTTTTATGGCATATGAATACTTTAATGTAGTATTTTAACTACTTTAATGATTTTTAATTTATTTTTTATTGTAGTAATTATTCTACACGTGAAAATAATTCCCTATGTATAGGTTCCCCATTTTTTAGATATATTTCAGCACACCATGCCCTCCACCAAATCACCGTTGTCTAGGGGGCTCCACCACCATTCGCCCCCGCCCGCCCCATTCCTTTTTGGTAACTGCAGTTCTGTTGCAAATGTTTCAGGGTTGTTAAGTTTCATCTGTTCCTTTGTTTTATCTATTCACATTACACTTATAAATGAGGTCATCTGGTATCTATCTTTCTTCTTTTGACTTATTTCACTTAGCATAATCACCTCTAGTTCCATCTATGTTGATTCAAATGACAGGGTTTCGTCTCTTCTAAGGGCTGTGTAGTATTCCATTGTATATATGCACCACATCTTCTTTATCCATTTATCTGATGTTGGGCACTTAGGTAATTTCCAGTTCTTAGCTACCTTTAATGATTTTTTTAAGTTACTTCCTTAATTGTTGCTCTAGGACTTAAATAAACATCCAAACTAATAAGAATCTGCTTCAAATTGATATTAATTTCAATAATAAAAAAGTTACTCCTCTGAAGCTTTATTCCTCACCCCATTTGTTTGTGGTGTTACCTTTTTTTTCTTTTTTTTTTTGACAGGAGGAAGAAGCATCTTCATTTCATTTTTATTTAGTCATTCACAAAAACAACATTCACACTGGTAAAATTTAGTTATTTTACCCCCAAGCCTGGTACTTGAACTCAGAGTATGTAGCTTGCTCCACTGGAGGCGATTGATCTAATTATTATTCCACCAGGGCATTCCTATAGTGCTACTTTTAAATATTTTATCTACTTGTTATAAGCCTAACAATACATTGTAATGATTACTTCATATAATCTTATATCTTTCAAATAAATTGACGTAAGAAAGAATTACATGTACTTGTTTATAAATTTGTTACTTTAACCTTTTTTAGTTTTTCTTTATTGTTTCTGTCAGTTTAAGTTTCTGGTATCATTTCCTTAGTACAATACAGCTTTGCTTTCATCTACCTCTTTTATGCTTTTCCTGGAAAATAGAAGCTGTATTTGTGTATGTTAGAAACCCAACCTTACAGAGATTTACATACTATTTTACACAGTTAATATTTAAAATCAGACAGGAGTCATCTTTTTGGTTAATCTTGTAGGGTGGGTCTGGTAGCCAGAAAAATCTGTCAATTTTTGTATTTCTTGGAATATTTTTATGTATCTTTCATCTTGAAAAGAGAATAATCCTGGGTATAGCATTCTTGGTTGATACTCCTTTTCTCTAAGTGATTGGAGTATATCTACCCATCCCACCCGCTGCCTCTGGTATTTTTTCTGAAAAGAAATCTTACCGAGGAGCTCATACCTTTTTACTCTGGAATCACAAACTTCCCACTTTTCAATGTCTGTGGTGATTTTTTCATTCTTTTTTCTGGTACTTGCTTCTCCAACTTTATGTAATTTCTTCACATGCATCCACAAATTAGTACTGGGTTAAAATTGGAGATACTTCTGTAGCTCTCCAGAACTTTCTCTCCACACAGTTGACTTTATTCTGTGCTAAAACTCACTAGGATCCTAAATATGGTAGTCATAGTACTCACCTCATTTTTTTCTTTTTCATGAACTTCTAACCGGCTCTACCTAATTTCCTGTATCTAAAAGTCTAAGTTTCACGTATTTAGTGTTGCTTTTGAGTTGTTATACATGGCTCAGTGCTTTGGTTTCTTTTACTGTGCCATGACCAGAGTTAGAAACCTGCATTTGGATGTTTTTAAACTCAACAAATATGTACCTGTATTTTAATTTAATATTATTTAGCCCTGTGATACAGAATTTCAAGAAATTTTTCTCTTTTGAGCATCTGAAAAATTTTGTTGACTTCCCCAGCGATGGGGTCAAATGAGTGTCCTTACTGTGCCTGTCATGCAGCTGCACTTGTTCACATTCAGAATCTTTCAGCTCATGTTAAAAATCCACATTCTAAATATTTTCCTTTTACAGGGTATTTCCTTATAAAACCAGAAGTGATCTTCAAGCTGGGACAAGGAGAAGACCCATGGTTGTTAGAGGATAAATTTCTAGACAGGAGCTATCCAGTTGAGTTTGGGTTGCTGACAGAAGGTAGACGTGAAAATCTAAATGCACAATTAGATCAGATAAGGATGGGCACCTTTCTTAACTAAACCTTTAGTTTAGAAATTAGTCGAACAATAAAATGTTGTTGACTGTGTAACCTATAGGATACTATGTATCATTTTCTTTTTTTAATCTCGAGAATAGAGTATATCTTTTATTCCTGAAAAAAATCAAGTAATCAATTTTTATTTTGCTAATTCAAACCAATTGGTATAGCAATATTAACCAAGATTATAAATATTACTAAAAGGGAAGTCTAAAGAATGGGAAAAGAAAGAGAGAGTGGGAAAATATACTAATTTGATGTGTTTGTTTATAAGAAAACTAGGGAAAAATCTAACAAATAAGAATTACATAAGACTTATCATTATAAATATAACTAGTGCAGATGCAAAAAACAACATTTTCAGTTGTTAGAAGGAAAATATTAGGTAGTCATACTAAGAAAACAGACCTATCATTATATTATAAAACAAGACCTATTAAACATTAGCATGTTAATAGCAGAACATGAAGCAAGATGGATGTATCTTCCATATCGGCGTACTTAGGCTAAAGTCACTTATTGAAAGAATAGTATGAGATCTGAGCAAAGAGATTACCTAAAAATAATTTGGAAAGTTTAAAATATGAAACAATTAATATTCAGGCACTAAATATAATTCAAACTTCACTTATGTAACTATTATTCAAGGATGTGATTTCCAACGAAATCCATACAATAATATAAAGGATAGTTTAATTAAGGTAAAGAAGATAATTTAAGAAAGAAATGCAAAGGCTGAAGATACTTTGTGCCAATGAAATTATCCAATATCATGAAACCATAACTACAAAAGATATAAAGAGAAATAGGAACCCACTAGATAAAATAGACCCTTATATGCGATTCTGATTTTATTACAAATGAGGTAGGCAACAGCTACTATTCTAGAAAATGAGTTGGTAAATTGTTTCTTGGGCTAAATCTAGTTAGCTGCCTCTTTTTATAAATGCAGGTTTTAGAACTTAACCATATTTTTGAAAACTGATTAGGTCTGCACTTGTGGTTTTAGAACAGGGCTGAGTAGTTGTGACAAGGAGCAAGTGGCTTGCAATAAATAAAGTATTTTGCCATCAGACCCTGTAAAGAAAAAGTTTCTTATTTCCAGCTCTGGAATATTTAAATAGCATATTTTAGTACATGAGTCCACTACATATTTATGTGTGCCTGCTATGTGCTTGTTTCAGGTTATCACTTACTACTGTTATTATTGGAGCGGTCCTTGTGCTTTTATTATAACTGAAAGATGCCCTTTAGCATAAGCATCAGGAAACTTTGAATAAATAGAGGTTTATTACTTGAAGACCTGGACATAACAGTCCGAGACCACAGTGATGTCCAGGGTAGATGAATAAAGATTGCTCAGGGAACTGATGTCCTCAGGGGCTCAGGTGTAAGGTCATGTTTTTGAGGTTGAGGTAGATGCCTGTGCATTAAAGTTAGAAACTTGGATTATAAAAAGAAAAGTCAGCTGTCAGAGTTTATACAACAGTATCTCAAATTCTGTACTCTTGAAAACATACTCTTTTTGAAGAGTCAGTGGAATAATAAATAATTTGAATTAAATGAAAATGAGTATATTTTGAAAGTTTATGGAGCAAAGTTTAGTAAAACTAGAAATTGTTTACAATATTGTAAAGATAAAATCATCCCATCTTTATAAAAGTGCTCTACAGTTTTGAAAAATCTGTTGACTTCATCAAAATCAAAAATTTAAAAATAGTGTATTTGTGAATATGTATTCAGAGGTGTCCAAGAAATCAGAAAGGCTGCTCTATTCAAACTTGCCACTTATTTTAACAAAAGAATATTGATAAAATCAGCCAAGGTAGAAGGCACATAGGACAGAATCCTAGACAGCCAAGTTGCAATTTCCCAGTTTCTTTTTCCCGTGGAGTTGTATTTACTCGAACATCATCTAATTCTTCCAGCATCGATGTATGACAGCATATGTGAGGTATTGCCAGCCATGGAAGCTGACAACCTCTGGTGTCCAAATTGTTATTGGGGTCAGTTGTGTAGGCCTGGAGCATATATGTAACAGACTTTAATTCCTCAGTCTCCAGTCAGACGGTCTCAAGTACCCAGCATGAATCACATTATGAGCTTGATCTCTCTGAACTAGCAAAGGCCTCTTGGTAAATACAGACACTCTCCTCAGGCAGGCTATCCCAGGGTTTCACAACTGTGCTCCCAGAGGGCTTCTGAGACCTGTCATTTCTTTGGAATTTACAGACCTATAACATTACAAACCTGTTGACTGAACCCTCAGTCTACAGAATTTTAGGAGATAGGTATAACATTGCTTAGTAGGAAACTTGAAGAATGGGGAATTTTGAGAAGACTAAGCTAATTATAAGTACTTTATTTTTTTTTAAAGGCAAAATAAATGAATTGAAAACACTATAATGGGATACATTTTTTAAAACATGGTGGAATAAAATAATTAAATAAAATTTGTTGCAGTAGCAAGCCTATGCTGGACAAGGGAGAGAAAACATGTAAGAAGTTACAATGTAATAATACTTAGAAATACAGCTGTGAATCATGAAATTTTAAAAAAAATTTGAGCAACATGAAATAAAACTAAAATAAATGGAGGACAGTCAAAAGATGGAGATCTGGTAGGGACAAAATTCAGATCCTCCCCACAGAACAACTAGGAATTCGCCTGTTCTCCAGAAACAAATGCTAAGGAAAATCAGACACATGCAGCGGCTGCAGAGAGCAGCTTTCGCGATGACAAAGGGTAGGTGAAAATGTCCCAGTATGGAGCTAAACTGAAGATTTGGGACTTGGGAAAAGGGCCGAGGCAGAGGGTGCAGAGCTACAGGAAGACATGAAGCACTTGGAGAGTCACTTTAAAAGCAGCAAACAGCCCATCCAATGGGTCTGGGATGCAGAGACTGGGGAGAACGTCTTGGTGCAGAGTGGAAGGAGAACCAGAACCCTGGTGATTGAGCTAGAGCCTACACAGTGAGATTGCACTGGGTGCCACCATAGCTGGCAGCCAGCTAGGAAAATTCACCAAACTCACCCCCTTCCACCACCATTTTGCACCAGAGTCCAGGCTCCACCCACCAGATAGCCCGCCCACCGGCACTAGTTTCCCTTTTTGTTTTCTTTGTTTTCCCCCTGGAGGTGTATTTTAAGGTTACCCTGAAGTTAGCATTAGGAATTCGACTTTATTTCCTGTTTTGAATCTTAAAGCAGATTAATTGTACATTCATTCTAACCATCTACATTTTTTTTCTTTTACACCCCACTTTTTACATTTACTGTCTTACTGTTTTTACATGGGGTTTATTTACACTTTATAGAGCATCCTCTAATATTTGTTACAGAGCTGGTTTTGTCGTGATAAATTCCTTTAAGTTTTGCTTATCAGAAAAGCTTTTTATCATTCCTTCAGTTCTGAGTGATAATCTTACAGGGTCTAACCACCTAGTTTGAAAGTCCTTTTCTTTCAGCACTTTGAGTATATCATGCCATTCGCTCCTGGCCAGTAGAGATTCAGTTGAGAATTTGACAGTCTTACAGTGACTCCTTTGTATGTGACTTGTTTGTCTTTGGATCCTTTTAAGATTTGTTTATCTTATATTTTTGACATTTCATCACAGTGTTTCTGCAGGTAGGTTTCTTTGGGTTTCTTTTATTAGTAACTCTGAGCTTCCTGGGTCTGGAAGCTTTCTTAATTCTTCAGGTTGGGTATATTTTTGGCTATTATATCGTCAAATACAGTTTATGCCCCCTTTTCTCTCTTCTCCTTCTGGGAATGTTGTTTGTTTTGATGTTATCCTACATGTCTTGAATGCTGTCTTCATTTCTTTTCATTATTGTTTCTCTTTGCTGGTTCACTTGAGTGCATTCCTCTGCCTAACTGAATAGAATCAGCTAACTGATTCTATTTGAGCCTTCATCCATCCTATTACTGATTCCCTCTATTGAGTTTTTTAGTTCATTGTCTTCATTTTTTTTGATGTCTTACTTCATTTCTTCTCTTTGTTTTTCTCTTTTTCTTCCTCTATTGTTCTCTTGATTTGCCTGAATATGTTTATCATTGTTGCCCTAAATTCATCCTCAGGTAGCTTGCATATCATATGTCTGTTGTATTCAAATTTTTCTCTGGGTTTTTTTATTTGATCCATCTATTCATACACATTTTTCTGTATCTTCACTCTGCTTAGCATTCTCTATTTATGTTTCTGTGGATTAGGTTTCCATGCAGTGATGGCCTTGTGTAGGGTATTGACTTGTGCTTAGTAAGCCTGGATCTTGGTTTGGACACTGAGATTTCTTGAGTTTTATGGTGGCAACACTGGTCGGATTTGTTGAAGGTCTTATGTGGACTCTTTCTGGCTGCCTGAGAGTTTTTTGAAATGATCCTTTTCAGGGAAAAATAGCCTGGCCAGAATATTACATATTGCAGAGAATGTTATGGACTTGCAGATTTGTGTATTTGGAACACTTAATGTTTATTCAGTTAGTATAAAATAAGTTTTCTAGAAAGATATTTCTGCACACCCCAATGGAGTAGCAGTTAGGTTCACCACTTCCAGATGAATGCAGTCCATGTACATCCCAAGTTGCTGAGTTCATGTCCCAGGACCATTGGGAGCAACCAAGATGAACAACTAAATGGAATAAATAAAAGACTTCTACCTTTTCTCTCTTCCTGCCTGGCTGCTTGCCTTTATTCCTGCCTGTACCTTTCCTTCAACAACAATAAGAAAAAAGATAAAGAAATATATCTATAATTCTCATCTCTTCCCTTGGATTAGTTGACCCCAGACTTTCTTAGATTTTAGAAAAGCTGATACCATTGTAATAGAGTTTGATTAGCATAAAGGTAGTAGTCAAATATACACAACTCTATTATATAACAAGTAAATATAGAAACTACTTCCAAATGTTATTGAAACGGATTGAAAGAACTGTTTCTTAAGGTTCTCACAATCTGTAGAAAGCAGCTAAATTGAAACGTTCATAGAAAGTAGAGTTAAGTATGTGGTGGGGTAAAAAACGTTTTCAAACACATGAGTAAGCATAATCAAACAGATGATTTATAGAATCTGATAGTTAGAAAAAGCTTACTTTTGAATAACATTAATTATATATGTATTATATATGTACATATAATTCATATAAAATGAGGTACTAGAGTCATAGAACAATGAATCCAATCCAGGTGGAAAGATTTTAAACTTCCTGTTGTGGTCCTAAAAGTGACAGACAGGATATTTAGAGCTCGAGATTTAGGAATATTTATTTAAACATGAGAAATTTGCACCATCATAAAGTATGGTATTGATGCAAAGAATGAAAGCAGGGAACCTTTGAATGAGAGCATGTAGATTAATGAGTATCCTCTTATTTTAATCTATAGTTTATAGTTTAAACACCTAAATAGTGACAGTCTTCTGAATTCAAACCCTTCCTCTCGGGAACCCATAAAAGCCCTGTCCACTTTCTTTTTAAAATCATTGTTGAGTTCGTTTCATCTAATTTTTCAGTTCCCAGGACCCAACTCTCTTAAAACACATTCCCAATTTATTGTTGCTTTTCTTTATGCTCTCTTCTCTTCCCAATTTTTAAATTTGATTTTAGTATACTAAATATATATGCTAATCTAAGTCCCCCTCCTTCTCTCCCAAGGAAAATTAATATGAAAAACGTATGCTTGGAACTAACAGATTGTTGGTAAACTTAAATAGAAACAAAAATGTCAGATATATGGAAGGATATATGTGTATAAACCCTACCTTTGACATAAAAATGTTCAGTTTTAAAAGAAATTTTTGATGTACTCATTTCTAGAAAACTGCTGAATTAATCTTTCAGAGAAGAGCCAGGAAAACCAAAATACATATGTCTATCTTGTTGTGTTTATAACAAAACATTATGTACAGAGCAAGAGAAAGTTTCAGGAAAAGCATTTTATCAGGGCACAGACATTTTCCTTCAAGAAAAATATCCTTTAAATATGATACTGTGAAACCTACATATGTGGATCTCTCCCCATTAACCCATATAATTACTCAACAAAGAAAACTGATGAGTTTAATGCATCATATTTCAATACTATAAATAAGAGAGCCCATACCTTAGAGAAATCTTTTGATTATAATTAACATTTGCCAATTTTTTGTTATATGGAAGAACTTAATCCATATCAGACTTCATACTTATTGTCAGTCTTTTGACTATAACAAATCTTTTGTTTATAAAGTTGCTTTCATTACATGTGAAAGTGCCCATGCAAAAGAGATATATTACTATAAACTTAGAAGACAGTTATTTCATCGTAAATAAATCAACCCTTTTTGTCTCTCCAGGTACTCACACAGAGAAGGATCATTCTGAATTTACAGAAGATGAATATGATAAAATTGGGAACACTTTCAGTAGAGTTATCTTCAGAGAACTGATTCAGATGAGAAAACTATTTGACAAAAAGCACATTGCAGAGTATCATAAAACTCCTACAGGAATGAAACCTCTTGAATGTGTGAAAAATTTCAGCCACAATGCAACAGAGAACTCACACAATGGAGACATCTTGTGATGATAAAAGATACATGAAAACTTTCCAGTATCAGTTGAACTTCAGTATACATCAGATAATTCATGAAAGGGAAAAGTACTGAGTGTAATGAATATCAGAAATCTTCTTGGAGCTCATCTTTCATTTTACAACAAAGAAATCGCACTGGTATAAAACCTACAAATATAGTGAATGTGCAAAAGCTTTGTCCTTTAAATCATACTTAGCATTACATCATAGGACTCAGGTGCAGGAAAAACTGTGAATGTATTAAATGTAGAACAACTTTCACCAACATTTCATACCTTAGAATATATCAGAAATCAAACAGACAAGAATCCCTCTGGGTGTAATGAATGTGGAAAAACTTTCAGGCAGAAGTCAAGTTGTAGAATAATAAATCAAATAACTGATACAAGAGAAAAAACCTTTAAATGTGATGAATGTGGAAGAGCTTTTAGTCATCATTCAAACCTTAGACCACATGAGAGAACTCATACAAGGGAGAAACCATATAAATGTGATAAATGTGGGAAAACTTTCAGCCAAAAATTGCACCTCGATGGACATCAGAGAATTCACAAAGGGGAGAGAGCCTATGAATGTAATGAATGTGGGAGAGCTTTCACCTCCAAAGCTAACCTTAGAAGACATCAGAGAAGTCACACAGGTAAAAAACCATATGAATGTAATGAATGTGGTAAGACTTTTACTCGGAAATCGTCTTGGAAATCATTAGCAAATTCACATAAGTGAAAAACTATGAATATATCGAATGTGGAAAAGCTTTCACTCAAAATTCATACCGTAAAAAACATCAGAGACATCACACAGGCAAGTATTGCAATGACTGTGGGAAAGCTTTTAACCTTGAAAATCATGAGTGAATTCACACAGTAGAGAAACCCTATACATGTAATAAGTGTTGGAAAGTTTTCAGCCACAAGTCAAACCTCAATAGACATCAGAGAATTTACACAGGGGAGAAGCCCTATAAATACTTTGAATGTAGGAACACTTTCCTTTGGAAATCAGTCCTCATAGTACATCAGATGATACATGCAGGGAAGAAACAGAAGGACTTTAATGTCTGTGGGAAAGCTTTTCCTTTTAAATCATCCCTAGCTGTACATCAAAGAACACACACTGTGGAGAAACCCTACAAATGTTTTGAATGTCGAAAAGCCTTTACCAACATTTCTTACCTTAGAATACAGCAGAGAAGTCACACAGGTGAAAAACCATATGAATGTAATGAATGTGGTAAAACTTTTATCCAGAAATCAACCTCAGGACATATCAGATAATAAAGGGGAGAAACCCTATGTATATATTTCATGTGACATGGCTTTTAGTAATATTCCATACCTTAGAATTTATCAGAGCAAGAAACCCTATGAGTATAATGAGTGTGTTAAACTTTCAGCCTGAAGTCATGCCTTAATCTCCAGATAACCCTAAGGATGTAATGACTGTAAGAAAACTTACAAAATCAGCCCTCACAGTACACCAATATGCATGTAGGGAAGAAACTGAATTCAATGTGAAAAAAATTTTGTTTATAATTTAGTTCCTGAACTAAACTTACGCAGAGAAGTGTGAATTACATTTTCAGCAATGATTCTCATCTATGAAAACTTACAAAGTGAGATCCTGTAAATGTAATTATGTGGAAATAGATATAAAATGCTGATGGGAGCGTGAATATGCTTTTTACGCTGAGCTGCAGTGCCTGTGGTCCTACAAACTAAAATATATTTGAAGGATAAAAGGGTTTATGTCATATACCTGTGGAGGGATATTACAGAAATAAAATGAAAATCCTACATTGGTGGTCAGAACTGGAGCTTTGTAAACCATTTTCACAAAAGGGCAATGTATTTGCTGAGAAGTGACTAGCTAAAGCAAATGGGTTTGGGGCTTCTACACGTGATAAGTGATGGCAAAATAAATATACAGGGAACCAATGGGAGATAAAGATTATTTCAGTAAAATTTGTTTCTACTGTACTGGGTGGTGCCATTTCTAATGATACAAGTTGTTTGGCAAAGGAATGGGAAACACCTTCACAACATGGAGATTTATGTTCTGCCTTTAGGCAGATTGGGTAAGCTGGAGAGATTTAACTTTATCGTTTTTTAAATTTCAGCCGAAAGTCCTTGTGCCAAAGTGTCGTGTTTCTGATCTTTGTCACATGTGAGAGAAACCTCTATATGTGATCAATGTAGGGAAGATTTCCATCAGGTTGAAACCTCAGCAGAAGAAAACTAACAGGGAATTAAATATGAACATAATAAATATGGAAATCTTTCATCCAAACACCAATCTAGCATTAGAGCTGAAACACATGTGCAGTCCTGTAAATGTTATGCATCTTGAAATACTTTCAGCCAGGAATCACAATATCTTTTAGAACATCAGAGTTCACATAGGGGAGAAACTGCGGTGATGATTAATTAGCAAATTGTCTGCCTCAAATTCAGTGATAAATATCTCAAGGAGTTACAGCCGATCATACTAAAGAAAGTGGAAGGACTTCAGTATACATAAAAGAATTATCAGATTGTTCGGGCTACTGTAGCAAAAATACAATGGCTCCTTAACAGTTTTTCTCACGTTACTGAAAAATTACAAAGTCCAATATCAAGGCTCTGAGAGATTGGTTGTCAGGTAAGAATCCATATCTTGATTCAACGGTTGTTCTTTTTACTGGGTTCTCACAGAAGGATGGGTCAGGGAAGCTTGGGGTGTCAGGGTCCATTAATCCCACTCCTGAGGGTTCCACCCTCCTGACCTAATCACCCTTCAAAGTTCTCCACATGCACATACCAGCACATTGTTTACTAAGTTTCCACCTGTTATTTGAGAAAGCACATTTGCTCTATAATAACTTGACATTAGAAGAAAAGTCCTTGAAAGTGTGGTGTGTCGCCATCTAGCCATAAAGGTAAGTTTAGTCCTTACTGGGTATTAAGGCATGCTCTGGCAAAGGAAGCGTTGTGAAGGTTATGAATATAGGAAATACTCTGTGAATTCAACCCCCTGTAAACTTCCATGGTGGAGAAATACTAAGACAGTAATGAAAATGTGTAGACTTTCTATTCATGATTGAATGTCATTGAGTAGAGAATTCACACAATGAAGAAAAGCCGGATGTAATCAATGTGTGGTAACTTCAACCCAAAGTTAGCTTTCTCGGTACAGCAGAAAATACTTAGGGACCTCATATCAACCAGATGAAAGAAGTCTTATGAAGAGAATGGATTTGGAAAATCCTTCCAGAAGTGAACGCTCTCTATATTTTTAAAGAAACCTCTTTATACCTTATAGCGCATGTTCACCAATGACCATTTCCTTTTATCCCTATGTCCACAACTAGTTAAATTTTCCAATAATTATTCCAAATGAGGTCATGTCAATTCATGTAGTGGAATGAGGGAATCGGTGGTCAAACATCCCATAATAGACACCATTTTGCATTTTCTCTGCTGCCCCTTGTCTCTACATTGAAAATAGAGGACTTTCAAAAACTTGTTCTCTTCCAAGTTGTTAGAGGTCTGGGTCTACCTGTTACTGACATATCCTAACATCCGTCCACTAACACAAGCTATGACGTGACTTCTGTGAAAAGTGCCAAGTTGAGGTATATCAGAAAAGTCACGTGGGAGGGAGCCTTGACAACATCCTGAATGACCATTAGTTATTAGCCACAGCTCTTGTAACAAATTTGTGAGGTATCTCATGATTGCATTTGGGTGTTTGTTTTTTAAATCAATACAGAAGTGTTGAGGCATCCTCAGAATATCACACCAAGAAGAAGTTGTTGAGAATTATACCCATTAATGGTTTTTAAATGGATGATTTGGTTAACATAGTCATAAGAATGTAATCTTACTGTGCCTTTTAATACCTCGTGAGATATATTCAGGTTACACATATGTTGTCATAATCTTTAACTTGTCTACTAACCTTAGCATTTATTTCTGATCATTACCCAGATTACTTATTGCCATAGTTGCAAAACATACTTAGCTTCATTATTCCTCCTGTGTTTATGGAAAATTTCCTTTTCTCTGGAATTTTTATGGGATACTGTTCACATGAAGCCCAAGGACACAGGTTTGTGGCCTGGGACCGGAGGGAACAACTAATGAACAACTAAGTAAAATGCTTCTTCCTCCTCTCCCTTTGTTCCTGCCTGCTTTCTTCCTCTTAAAAAGTTTCCTTTCCATCCTTATTCATCATTACAAGTAAAATGCAAAAATCTAGATATTGAAAGGACTTTAGGAAAAAAGTTTTCAAGACACTGGACTCAAATGGCCAGAAGCACTGTCCTTGGTCCTTAAAAAAAAATCCCACACAGGAAATATGAATTGACTCCTTTTGTAATATTTGGTCATTCGGTATTTACTTGTATCTCTAAATCTTCTATTCCTTGGAATGGAAGTGAACAGTTTGACGCTTTGACTAATTATGTACAAAAATGAACTAGTATACTCAAAGCAAATCAATAAAACACAAGATATGTGTCCGTACTAAGCAACAAAACTTGTCATTCTTTTCAAACAGGAGACTCGGCTTACATCGAGGTCTGTAGGAGAAACATGCACTACCTCCCACTGCCATCAAAAGAAAAGAAAAATCTTCCCAGATTCACGCAAGCCACACCAAAATAGATCCCAATTGCTCTTCTGAGACAATGAGGAGACCACCCTACAGGTGATCTTAAAGATTTCCAGGCTAATTCCCAGGTACCAGAAGCAGCTGATGGCATGAGATAGATAGCTTTTCCCAAGATCTCAGATTCAAGACACCTTGATCTTACCTATCACTCCCTTCTCAGAACTCCCTAACTTCCCCTGTTCAAAAATGGAGGGGCACCCTGTCTTCCTACTAAAATGAACATTTTTGTGCACCTTCACTCACTGAGTAAACACTTGCATGCTTGTTAGAAAGTTGGCTGGAAGCTGCTGGGCTATCTTGCTTCCCTGTAAGCTTTTCACCATGAGCACTTTTAGAATCTGTGTTTTACACTCTTTTTCAACAAATCAGGCACAGTCCTTTCGCCAGTGTACCAGCCAACCCCTGGCCATGTTAACTAATCAGTCTGACACTGGTTATGTAAGCATCTAAGCAGCACAAAGGAACCTGAACTAGTCGTTCCTTCTGATGTGAGTTCCTGGTGGATAACACTGCAAGACGACCAGACAGTATCTGCAAAGAAAACCACCATAGACCTAGCTGAGATTTGGATAGAGATTACATGGAATTTGTAAGTAGATTTGGACAGTATTGTCATCTGAACTGTGTTCTCATCATGAAGCTCGAATAGACTCCCCAGTGATTGATATCTTCCTGAATTTCTTCCAGTAGTTTTCAGGGTAATGGTCTATGTACTAGGAGTGCACTTTTTACAAACCAAAGAAAAAAAGATCTGGTTAGAATTTCCTTCAGGAAGGACAAGTAATCTGCACTGTGGGAGTAGAAGCAAAGTCCTCTGAGGTGCTTCCTGTCATATCAGATCTTTGGACAGCTTTGTCTTTGCCGAGAATTTTTCTCTCAAGAGCCATTACAGAAAAGAATGATAAAAAACGTACAATAGTCCTTGCTGTTTAACTTGATGTGTTAGAATGTGGGGCTAATGATACCATGGTTGTGGGTTTGATACCCATGCAGGACAAGTTAGGATTCCCGTGTTGTCTGCTGTTTTAAGTGGGACAGTGACAAACTGTTAAGCCAGATACAAACAGTTATGAGTTTCTAGCTAAGACTTACATCTAAGGTTCAATTTTAAAAATCAAATCAATTTTATTTGTGGATCTCCTCTATTTTGCACAGGAAATAGTCATTCTGTTATTTAACAATCAAAAATCTTTTCTTCTAACTTATCTCCATCTTTACAAAAAAAAAAAAAAAAAAAATTCCTCCAGCAGAAGCCTATCCAACTTTTTTAAATAGAATTCCAAAATAGCAATGTTATTCAGTACTCACTACTACACAGCATTTCATTTATCCTATTTTCACTGTTATTTCTAGAATTTGTAAATAACACTGATTTTAAGTAGGAGAGAATCCCTGTCCTAGAAATAGTGTGGAAGTGTGTGGGAATTTATGGTTATCATCATGATTGGCTAGTTCTTCTGGCATTTAGTAACCAAGGTCAGATATGTTAACACTCCACTTCTCAATGTCTTTCTAGACCCACATAGAATAAAAATGCTTTACTTACCTGAGCCTAAAACAACTTTCTTGATATATAAGTGCAACATTTTTACCTGCCTTTAATGTATACCAACTTTGTAAACTGAAGATGATTTGCTTTCTTTTTTTTTTTTTTTCAACTTTCTGAGTAGTGTACCATTTAGAAAATCATGTACAATTTGTTCTTGAGTTGCCAATGAAACATATCTGTCTTGACGACTCTGAGTCTAGGTCCAAGTATACTCCAGGGTATGAAGAGTGCCAGGAATACCGTACGCATTCCACAGACATTTGTGGAATGAATGAATTCTCATCAATAGAGTTTAATACTGGCATTTTACAATTCTGATAAATGAAAAGAGATCCTCAGTAGAGTTGAACTTGTCACATTTCCCTGATGAGTTAGTCTAAGTATCATCTCATATAATATATATATAGCATTTTAATTTTTTTCTGTGAACTGTGTATCAATATCAATTTGAAGGGTTATTATTAGTCTTTTTCTACTAATTTGTAGGATTTCTTTAAAATTAATAATAGTCATTTTTCTATGATATGAAACAAAAATATTCTAGTGTGTTGTCTTTTTACTTTCCTTCTGATGAATTTTGCCTTGCACAGACAAAAATGACTATAGGTAGTCATGCTGATCAGAGTTTTGAGATTTTTAGGTTTTGCTTTTCTGTTTTCCATCGTAAAAACTCCTCCCTCTTGGAATATTGACAACCTGAATGAATCTCATATGCATAATGACAAGTGAAAGAAACAGCACATGAAAGATTAAAAACTGTATGATTCCAATTACATAAACATTTAGGCTGGGCAATACTAATTTAATTTGAAAAAAACCTCCAAACTGGTTTTCTCTGAGAGCCCTGGGAGCTCGTGTTGGGAAAGGACCAGGATAATTTTTGGGGAGATAGAAATGGTCTATGTCACCACGGATGTGTGTTCATGGGTGTGTCCCTTTTTCAAACTTGTAGATTTATGTGCTTTGATGCACGTCCACTTTATCTGTAGAAACAACTAAAAATAAAAAACAACATAGTTGAGAATGGATGCAGATAAAGATGAAATGGTAGAATATGACTAATCATTAAATCTAGGTGATTGATACTTGGTTTATTATATTGTTCTTTTGTACATTTGAAAATTCTCAACATACCGTTTTAAATGATTTTCGTTTTCAGTGTTTTAAAAGTGCTATGGACTGTATTAAAAATCTAATCCCATGCTCTTGCGAGCCTTATCCCATGTTTAACTCTTTCAAACTCTGGGTTTAGGGATGAGATAAAGATTCACGTGAATTGAACGGAAGGGAATTTGAGGGATCGCGTGTGTTGGTTTAACTCAGCGTCCCATACCGCTCACTTTGGGGACCCTCAATAAACTTTCCTAGAAGGAAAAGCCTAGATTTAAGGAGTTCGTTGCATTTCATTTGCGCTTTTGTGCCCCACTCACCTACTTTCCCCAGCAACTCAGACAATATATATACTCCCAGGACTCCCGAAGCAAAATACAGAGGAAGGGAATCGTTTGCGTAACGCCGCGTCGACCCAAGATACCCTCGCCAGCATGGTCCCTCCACCACTACACCTCCGGGCTGTTTACCAGATCTGCTCTCCAGCAGAATGACTTCAGGTCTTCCCCGGGCGCTCCAGTCTGCAGCTCAGCGCTGGTGGTCGCCAAGCTCCCAGGAACGTTCAGGGCAGAATGTGGGGCGTGGCTGTCTGCACCCACTTGACGCGCGCTCAGGGAGCAGCGCGGATCCCCCTTCCTTTCTGGATTTAGCATTTCCTCGGGCAGGGGCTGGGGGTGTGCGGGTGGTCTTTGCTTGAGAAAACTATTGCAGAAAACACTTGGACTCACATTATTCCCTTTTACTGTTTTTTTGTTTGTTTGTTTTTTCCTCTTTAAAGTCTCTGATTTTCTGTGTGATCCTCTCCCTGTTATTAGAGGTTTGAAAGATAGGAAGATAAAGGGTATTCTTTTGATGACTGGAGACTGGATTTGAGCTAAACAGCAGCCTAAGTTGCCTTGTCGGGAACAACAAAATTGAGGAAGCACTTTGCTATAATCGAAATCTGAAAGATTTAGTAAGAACTAGTTTCAAATGAGGGAAAAGAGGACCGAGCCAGCCAGGAGTCGAACCTAGAATCTTCTGATCCGTAGTCAGATGCGTTATCCATTGCGCCACTGGCCCGACGTGACAGTGCTGTCTTAATTTTCTATTTAAAAATAAGACTTAAGTTTGAGAATCAAGGTGTTTCATGAAATTGCTGATAGATTCATATAATTCATGATTAGTTACATAGTACACTTTTGCTTTCAAGTCTACGATTCAAATAATAAATTTAATCTTTATTACATACGCTGTCATTTAAAAAACTTAGGGTCTTTTATTGGAGTACTGGTGAACTCCACTCATTTGCAGCACTTCTAGCATTATTCTGTTTTCTTATATACTTATATTGACACTGATGATGTGTGTATGAATTAGTCATGAATACTCCGCCTTCCTTTAAATTAAGTGTCATAAAATAAAGTACATTTATTTGCTTTGGAAATGCACTCGGTTGTAAGAACCATGTCTTTGCCTCGTGATAACTCACTACGGGGAAGAATCACGGCAAAATTGGGTGATTAATCATACAGCAGATAAAAACATGCAAAACCAAACTACGGTAAAAGCAAAAGAGGCAAGAACTCAATAAAGGTACACACATTCTAGAAAGCATTTTACTTAGAAGTTTGGAGTGTAGAAACTGGTTTATTAACCAAATAGATTTAAAACAAACATGCTGTATTTGGACAACTTAGTTGTTCCTTATTTATTTTCATTTCCAGTATAGGCAAACTAAAGTCAAAATGTAATAAAAATGCTTCAAGAGAGGGGAGGAGAGGGCAGGGTCCGGGAGGAGGTCCGGTAATGTTAACACTCCCTCACTCAGTCTCCGCCTGCTGGGCCCACGACCGTGAGCGGAGCTAGTTTAGTCCTCGGAAATGTCGCGAGAGGACTAGCTGTGAGTCTAGACACCCTGTCTGCACCATCCCCAATGCCGGTTTCGGTGTACGTCTGTTCCACAGATTTATCTGATCACGCACCCAATAAACCCAACTTAACTCCATTGCAATCCCATTCGGGCTAGTCCGGGGCCTAACGGGAATTGGCCATTGAACCCACCTGACAATTTCCGGCAGCGAGTGGCCTCCCCCTGCCTCGGGTGGCGGGATCTGGAGGTGCCGGCAGTCTCCTGATTCGAGGGCCTCCTGGGGACCTCAGGTAAAGGCCTGAGCGGTGGAGACACCTGAGAGAACACAGGGCAGATCAAGGCTCGCAGTGGCCCAAGACGGGGAGGTATTGGTGGTACCAGACAAGGGTCCACTGTCTACCACTAATCAAACCAATAATATGGCACCGGTATTCAGAAAAGAGAGGATTTTACGGCAGGTTAACTGGCATGGAGAAAGGAAACAGTTTCTCAAATTTATTCACCGCCCTGGGATCAGGGCAATCTTTTAAAGGGTTTGAGAATGAGACCTTTGAGAATAGGGCATTTGGTGATGGGTTGGCTTTGGCTGAGAGTTCCAGTTATAAATAGGGGTTACAGTTTTCTGGGGGTCTTCTACGTTTTTGACATAAAATAGTAAAATAGCACACACCGCTGTTTCCGCCCGGTTTCGAACCGGGGACCTTTCGCGTGTTAGGCGAACGTGATAACCACTACACTACGGAAACTCACGTAGGGAACGTTTTACCTGAAGGAATTGGATATTATACTAATTCCCTGGGTTCCCTCCACCCCCAACTAACAATTTTGACTGATTTTTTTTTTTTTCCGCTGAATTTTATTAGATTTATTAGACTTCTGAGTCATCCGGAGAATAAGGTTTTGTCATCGCCACCTGCGTTCTGGAGAATGGCCTGTAAATGACTCACTAGTTCCCTTTCAAATCAGGTGATGGTAGTTCCTTCTTAAGTTTAGCCACTTCTGCCTAACGAGCTCGAAACGGGAAGGGCTAAGCAACGGTTTCTGCGAACAGAGATCTCGGTGTTGTTTTGGGGGCAAGAAACTTCTCATTCACTTCCTCCAACTCCAACTTCAACTACATGCAAACCCTGTTCTGAAGGTTTTTGAACAGATTTCTGGCAGGAGGGAAAAAAAAGAAGCCGGTGATGGATAATGCTGTATCATCACATTTTGTTTTTCCTTTGTTTTGCTTTTTGCTTGATTGCACTTATTTATCTATTTATTTGTAATTGCTGTGTAACATACTTTAGTAAAGGAAATTTAAAAATACTTCATTACTTTGAGATAGTTATTTCTTAGGACATAATACATTGAGCATTAAAGAAAGATTGATATTTTGGCCATTTTTGTAATTAAAAAAAAAGTCCATTAAGAGAGAAAACAACTACACACTCGAAGAAAATATTTGTAATATATTTTTTCATCAAAGGTCTTGGATGAAAAAACTCCTAAATTACATACAATAAGAAGAAAATCTCTAGTCTTTGTCTATGGGACCACAATCCTAATACTACCCCAAGTAAATACTTTTTAAAAAGAAAAAAAAAAAAAAAGCTCTGATTTTTAACAAATGGCGGTTTCAAGTAGAACTTTTTTTTTTTTAGAATTTCTTTGCGGGCAGAAATAAGGCTCCACCATTCCAGGGTTGACAGGGCGGCATGAAAATATAGGTCTCAGTGATGATCCTTGAAAGCCTTTGTTTTTAAGTCGGGAACCCTAGAGCGAGTACCAAAACATTTGCAGCATAAACATTTGCAGAAATACCAATATTTCTGTTTTCGAAAAATGAAGTTGTATGAACACCATTGTTTCCGCCCGGTTTCGAACCAGGGACCTTTCGCGTGTTAGGCGAACGTGATAACCACTACACTACGGAAACCCATGCATCGCTCATCTGAAACGGTGAGTAAAATGTTATAATAATTTCCTGGTGACGTAAAGGCGATAATTTGATCCTTTCTAAAAATGTGGTGTTCACTCCCAGTGCATTTCTTTCCCTCATAATTCTCATTTTTTAAGACAATAAAATCTAAACTCCATGTCCTGTAGCCAGAAATCACTCAAAACCAGAATCCAAATTCCTTCCGAAACGCCAGACAGGTAACCTCCGGCTGCTGGAGGTTTTGATTCCAAGGAACTTCCCGATATTATCCTGTTTTCCATCTCTCTTCCTGACCTTGAGGAACCAGGACCCAACACATCCCCCTTCCCCACAAAACCTCAGTGGTGGCAACGCTTGTCTGGAGGTGACTGCTGAGCAGGCTGGGATGGGCTGTGTCCAGTTCACTATCAAGAGGGGGTGACAAAATGGGTAGTGTTTGGGAATCCATATGGGCGGACTTCGTGACGATTGAGTCTTGGGGCCGTCACTAATCCAGTTGTCTTCGTTCTTTTTCTCTTTCCTTCAAAAATCTCCAAGGGGCTCTACCAGAAAATGGTGCTCTTCCCTCTAATCGGATGTGAGAAATTCCTGACAGGACCCTACTGTATGTGTATCCCTGACAAACAGCAAGGTTGAAAACTCCTGGTCTTAGCAAATAAAACTTGAACTGGTCACAAAGTTGCAGGAAACAAAAGAGAACCAGTATGTCCCAATTAGCAAGTTGTGGAGTCTTTTTTTTTTTTTTTTTTTCTTTTCTTGCTTTCTTATGGCATAAGGGATATTTATTTATTTTTAACAAGTTGATTAGATGTTCATTTGAATGAGTAGCCCATCATGTGACATATCCTGACCTAGACTCTGGAGTGACCAGACGTCCTGAGAAAGTGGACAGGCCTGGGTAGTATAGAGTATGTTCACTGATTTTTGTAATAAAATCACACCAAGCAGATTATTTTTAATTGCCAAGTTAAACAAATACTCATGACATTTTCACAGGAGTATAAGAAAGGCAATTTTCCAACTCTTAATGATTAGGAAAAGCTTTTAGAAGAAATGATAGATGATATGAGACTTAATAGATGGAAAGAAATTAATTGGCTGAAGAGAGGTAGGGAGGAGAAAGGAATCTGGAATTAGGGGCATTATGGAGACAGAAGTCAGCATTTGTGGGGAACTCCAAGAGTTCTAGATTTGTGACAGGGAATAGAGAGAAATAAGACCAAAAAAGGGTGTGTGCGTGCGTGCGTGTGGTATTTAGGAAAAACATGTCTTTGAATTACCAGCAGCATGGACTCCAAACTTTCATTTGGGTGATTTGGGTGATTCATCAGCTCCCTAAATTTTGAGAAGCATGGATCAAACGCACTGTTTAACGGGTCAAAAATTTATTTGGTGCAAATTGGGGAAGGAAGAAGATGTCATTCAAGAAAAGCTAATGCTGAAAATGTCCCAGTTGTGGTAAAGTTTCTGGATGTAAAAGCAACTAAGATCATCCTAGGAATCAGTAAAACCTAAGTTTCAAGTGTCTGAGGCTTGATCTAATAAGGGAAAAGAAAGTATGATCCAGAAGCCAACCTGGCTCATGCTAGGTTTACTTCATTTAGACCAATTGTTCTAGCCTTTTAGTTTCCAGCATAGACATTATGGTGTTCCTACTTTGGGGTAGTTTCTGATATATAAGATTCTTTGCCCAATGCCATCTCTTCGACTTTTGAGGTTCCTGTGATGTATTTCCAAGTAATCTCAAGCATCATTATTCCAGTAAATTACAAAAGACTCACTTTCAAGGCCCTGCTGGGATTCGAACCCAGGATCTCCTGTTTACTAGACAGGCGCTTTGACCAACTAAGCCACAGAGCCAACGGCAGAAGTGTGCTAATTCACACACAATTTTTTTTTAAAAAATATGGAACACCACGAATTTGCGTGTCATCTGTGCACAGGGGCATGCTAATCTCTGTATCCTTCCAATTTTAGTATACGTGCTGCTAATAAGTCATACTCAATTTGAAGGTGATTTCAATTTTCAGTTTGACTTGATGCAGTTCCTAAGAATATTTGAACAAGGGAAGTATATCAGGACTAACCTCTGGGATTTTTATCAACTCCTTGTACTCTCTCTTACAGAAAAAGTGTACAGCATTTCATTCTCTGCTAAAAGGAAGAAAAGACAAACTCAAAAACTTTCTTAGCCACCGGACCCTTGAAATAGACATCCAAGCCCTTTCACTTCCAGGAGTTTTTATAACTATGAGGAAGCCATTTCTCAGTCAATCTGTAACAAAAAGACAGCAGTGCTTATCAGATGAGAATGCTGTGAGGCTAACTGACTTGCACGTCAATCACTCAGAACGGTGACTTTTTTCTTGCTGATGCTAAATGATTGAGACATATCACACATAAAACTGACTTCTTTCGGGCATTTGAGAAGTGCGACAAACAATGGATCTGAGAAATGTATTAAAATATGAAAAAATAAAACTAAATAAGTAGAAACAGTACTCCAGCAGAGGCCACCCAGCAACCCCGCCCAGCAAGGGCTTTCGCTGCCTGTACCTCTGAGTCACGCTCTTTGCAGGGGCCCACCCAAAAAAACAGTTTGACTGAAGAGAGGCAGCAGAGAAAGAAACCAAAATATCAGTAAGGAGGACACCGGCCTTGTCCAGCAAAGCTGAAACATTTGCAACACTTCATTAACAAAAAAGTGCAAAAAAAAAAAAAAAAAAGGAAAGGGGCAACCTTATTTCAGATCTATTTTTCTAGGTTAAAGAGACATTTCAGTGGTCTGGTTGACATTTCAATGTGAGAAGGGGAATCCTAGGGATTATTTTGCAGAACAGAGCACACATCATCTATTACAGATAATCCTTGCCTTGTCTCTCACCAAAATAAGACGCCTGTCACATTGCTTCAGCTTTTAACAACTACCTAGCATAGACATACTGTGAACCACATGTTTGTGTGAACGTGAATCTCAGCGCAGGCACACCAAACATATTCCTTACCATCATATTTTAAATCAAAATTTTTATTTAGGCATTATTTTAGAAAAAGTTGCAAAGGCAATACAGTTTCCACTTACCCATTAGTTACCCAGTTTTCCTTTATGTTAACATCTCCATTACTGATGTAGGGCGTAGGAGAGACTCTGCTCCAGAAGCGCTGGAGGCTGGCAGAGGAACGCGAGGGATGGCCAGCCTGGGCCTCAGGTTTAACGGATCACCCAGGCTGGTCTTGGTTTCCAGTGAGTGCCAGGGAAGCCCAGTCCCAGGATCTGCTGGCTGCCTCTCCCGTGCTTCCCTGACCTTCCTCACTTACATGTTCGATTCTTGTGTTCTGTATCCAAAAGGAGTAAGATTTTTTATTTGAAAAAAGAAAAAGAAAAAGCACTCTCAAGAATGAGAGAGAGCCTTCCTCTGTTACAAAGTACCCAAGGAAATTAAAGAGATATGCCAGAAGTTAAGAATTTAGGAGGAAATTTATTGAGCCGGCGACCATAAGGGGTTAAAAGAGACCCAAATCTTATGGTGATCTGTACACGTAACTCAAGGTTTATATAGATATACAGAGAGGTGCAGAGAACAAAGGCAGTTAATAATTTTCACCAGGCACAATCATGGCTTCCACAGAGTCACACATTTAACATTTTTCTGTTATCTAAAGTTTCCATTTTTTCACAATCGAATTAACTAGCCAGGTGCCAGGTATAATCTGCAATTCTCTTAGAGCCCCCGGGTGTGTCGGGTGTGTCAGGATATGTGCCCAAACTGGACCGTGCAGTTGCTTTAAGATTGATAGCCTGAAGAGGTCTGTGACCAGGGAAGCATTCTGCGGCCTTAACATTGGTCTGAAGTTTCTTATGTGGAGCCTCAAGGCTGGCCTGTGAGCTAAGAGTAGCCCAGTAAATAAAAAGTTTTTCCAATTCCCTGTTTCACCTCTTTGAAAAACAGGGAAATAGAGGCCAACTGTGAGATGACTGCTCAACTTACGTAGACAAGTTATTAGGGAACTATTTTGCTGATTTCCCTTTTCCAGCCTGGCCTATCTTTCTTTTGTTGATTAACTTGCTTCTTCCTGTTTGTCTTCTGCAGGTATTTTCATTTAATGTTAACCCTTGGCACATTACTAAGAAACTCCAGACTTTGTTCCTATCTGATTAGCTTTACACTAATGTCCCTTTCAGTGGCAGGATACCACATTGCATTTCGACTCTTTTTCTGGTCTTGATAGTTTCTTAGTATTAAGCATTTTGTAGAATACTTGGTTATCTTCCAGTTTGGGTTTGTCTGATGTTTTTCATGTGATTAGATTGAGTTACAGATTTTGGAAGGAAGACCACAGAGATGAAGGGCTCTCTCCTCATCACATCAAGTTAGAGGGTACCTAGTATCGACACGGTTTATCATCCATGATGCTGACCTTGATCATTTTTAAGAGTTCTTGCCAGTTTTCTCTACTGTAAAGTCACTGTATTTCCCTTCTTCATACTCTATCATTTAAAAGCTAGTCACTAGATACAGGCCCCTTTCAAGAAGGGAGGTGATTAAATGCCACACACTAGAGAAGGGGGTATCTCCTTATATTACTTGGAATCCTTCCATAAGGAAGATTTGCTCCATATCCTGTATTCATCTATTTGTTCAATGACTTATTTATTTTATTGTGGACATATGAATATTTATTTGTACTTTAGATTATAATCCAAAGCCATACTGTGCTGCTTAAAATCGTCCCGCTTTCACTGCTGGACTCTCAGTTTGACTCCTATGTCTATTTGACTTGCCTCCATCCTTTTGTTTTACAAGCATTCGTTGGTTTCTGATGCTACAAGAAGTTCTTTGTGCATCTCATTTTCCACGACTGGCCCTAGAATCAATCCTTTCTCCAAAGAGCCCTGGGTTCTTTTACCGAAGAATGGTATATGGAAACAAAGATCTGGAAACCAGATGTGCTCATTGCTACTGGAGCCTCTCTGTCCTCTCAGCAGACAGAATTAAGCAATACATGTGTGGACACTGAGAGGACAGAAAGGCATGGGTGATGCCATTCTGTGTGTGGCATTTGGGCGGGATTCTCTATTGGCCTTTTTCTAGATGTTTCCTGGCAGCTGTGGAGGCAGGTTCTAGACACTTTTCTCCCTCTCTTCTGATAATGATCCTCATTGTTTTGACTAATGTCTGTATTAACATCTTCATGAATTTCTCAACAGACTCTGTCTCAGGGCTCTGAGTGAATGGCAGCAGTGCCCTGCTGTGAATCTGAAAGTCCATCCTGCCTCCAAGGTGCAACTATCCCCACACCTCTATAAAACAGCCAAGAGCCATGCCCCAGCGTTGGCTTACTCCATTACTGGGTCAGCCCACTTCAAAGTTCCAAATACTCTTGGATATTTAAAGTATTTCTCTGTGTCACTCCTTCCACACTCCTGAACTGAATCCCCAAGTCCCTCAAATCTTCAGGGCAACCTAACAGATACTAATATGCTTGCATGCATATCTATAATTATCTCATATTCTATCCATTTCTTTGTATGTGTATGTGTAGCTCAACTTCAGTCCATACCTATGTCTCATCTTTAGCTCAGTGCCATAGGGTTCATTCTAGCCGCCTCTGCTTGCTGATCTGTAACTTCCTTCTCCAGCTGTGAGATAACTGGCTCCATTCACACACTTTGTATTTACTTGTTCAACTCCAGTATACACGCACAGGGGTCTCAGAATTGGTAATCAGTACTCTCATGACAAATTTCCCAACCAAAGTACAGTGTTTATAAATAGTTCTTTTGGTCTCCAGCTTTACTGTTTTCAAAAATTATTTCCAAAGAAACTTAGGCCAGTCTTCCTGCCCCTTTCTCACCCATTATTCATGAGATAATTGAACAGTCACAAGGCTCATCCAAGGACAGGTCGGAGTAAGTCAAAAGGACTGAAAGTTGTCACTTTCCAAGCAAACATGAGAAATGGAACATTTTGCAGCCTGAAGCAAGATGAGATGTTGTTCAATGCCTCCTCCTGTTCACTGAACTCAAGGATTCCATCCCCACTTCTCCTCTCTCGCCTAATATTCCAGCCCATGGACTCCCTACCCCTAAATCAGCAGCTCAGCCAGATGGCCTTGTCAGGATTCCACCTCTAGCCCCCTCCTCAGTGACTGACTACCCTTTTGAAAACCCCTCTCACACTGCTTCCCTGAGATTCCTCCTTCTGTCTCTTCTCAGAAAGGAGCTTTTCCTGGCCTGCACATGGGACAATAAAGTCATGCCTCAGAGTGTATCAACTCCCTTGTCTCGGTCTCTTTCCTTGTGGGTTTATCATAATGCCATACATTTTTAATACATTTAGAGTCATTTGTTATAGTCTGCATTCCAGCATAGTGTTCCTTCAACATTCTGCTTGATTTTTTTAATTGCATACATTAAGGTGACATACTGCTCTATGGGTTTTGACAAAATTAGACTGTTGTTTCCACCACCATCCCCACCCCCGGCCCCAGGCCAGGTCTCGAACCCTGATTCCTGGGATAATGTGAACTATGTCTGGTGGTCTCATCCGCTAGGGCCACCAGGGCACACCCAATGAATGTGTTCCTTGATACTGTCAGCTGAATGCGCGGGATGTGGTTTCAGGACAAGGGGTTAAAGGAGGAATATGGGCTGCTGCTAAAATCCATGATAGTTTTCTGGAAATGTAAATCACTTATTCAGTAACTGGTCTATACTAGAAAGCACAATGTCATCTCAAGAAAAGAATGCGGCCCCTTGTTTTTAACACTCAATCCCTGATGCTCCGATGGCTGAGGCAGCTAAGGCACAGACAGTAAGTCCCAAGGACTGGGTTCGAGACTTGCAGCTGGGGGAAGAAACAAAAAAAGGAAGAAAAAAAAGAAAAACCAACTGAATAGTTGCAGCCTACACTAAAATGCAACAGGAAGATGGAAATGGAGATGCGTGGTTGAACATTTAAAGTGTTTTTTAGTTATATATTTTCAAGTGACACTACTCATTAAAGACGTTCAAACTTGTATGTGGAAGATTAATGCAAATTAATCATTTATTTTCATACATTTCTTTTGAACCAGGATCAGAGGAGTTCTTAGCCATAGTTACTAATATTCTAGTAAGAAGGCCCACTAGTTTTAGGTCCCATGGTGTAGTGGTTAGCATGTCTGCCTTACATGTAGAAGGTTCTGGGTTTGATTCCCAGTGGAACCACAGGGGTGATCGTTTTCTTCTAACTAAGAGGAAAATTAGTTACTTTTCCGTTTCCTCTTCTGAACACCAGTTTAGCTGGACTCCTCAGAGCTGGGCCAAGTTAAACTGTCTTACATTATCAGGGAATTCCTTTTGTTCTTAGCACCGTATAGTTTTCATGAGAAAACCAGTATGCACAAAACCCTATCAACAAAAGTAAAGTTTTTAAAAATTGTCTCCAGTCAGACCCTGAGGGAAAAGTTTCTCATAATTCTAATCCCATGGTAGTTATGATATAAAAGGTTGATAACTGAAGAAACAATGTCTACTTTAACAAGCTGAAGCCACATGGGTGGAGAAATGGAGTTAAAGAACAATCCAAGTGTTTGACCTCCGAAATTGGAAGACTCTAGAGCTTGCATTTAGTTAGCTGTATGCTTTCTCCCAGAATCAGATTTTGAGGAAGCTAGAACAGGCATTCTTTTCTTCTTCTTCTTCTTCTTTTTTTTTTTTTAAAGGAAAGGTGAAGGCAGAAATGAAGGTGAATAGGCAGGCAAGTAGGAAGAGAGAAGAGGAAGAAGCACTTTTTAAAATGTGTTTTGTTCGATTGGTCATCTTGGTTGTTCTCCTGGTCCTAGAACATCAACTCGGGTCCTTGGGATGTATGTGGGTTACCCAGACCAAATCACCACTCCACCAGGGCACACCACCTCCATATCTCTTTGCATTTTCTAACTTTGAAACGTGAATAAACTTCTTACTCCCAAGTGGAACATTTTAAAAATATCTCCTACATGTCTAGTCAGTCTTCAGAATGTTGAAAACAAAACTATTTCTTTCCTACTGTGCTGATATTAATAAAACATCTCTTCACATGTCATTTACAAAATCTTATTTCATCTTCCATTGAACTGACGAATATCCAAGTGTCGAAGGGTAGGAGTGTGAGTGATTTTGCCATTTCTTTTTGGATGGAATAATCCAAAAAGGTCAGTTTTCTTTACAAGAATCAATTTTCCTAAGGGGGAAAAAAAATAACAGAAGTGCATCTTTCTCTTTTGCTGGATAACTGCTGTCCTTTTGCCTGGCAGATAAGATTTTTCTTCTTGCAGATGCCTGAGACTAAGAGGGCCCACATCTGTGTAGACGCTTACATAATACAAGGAATTCTAGATTGTACTATACAGGGATCAAACGCTGGAGTTGCTAACATCACACTGTAACCAAATGAGCTAACCAGGCACCCTTTTGTTCTCTCCCCAAAATTTAATCTAAGGCAAATGTTTTTTCTAAGACAAAACAAAATTCTTCTAGTCCCTGTTCACATAAATGAACCTACCCTACCTAACTCAATTTCCTTAAACAAACCTAAAACTCTCTAATCTAGCTTCATGTTACTTTCTTAAACAAACTATACACACACACACACACACACACACACACACACACACACACACAAATATAAAGATATTAAGCTAAATTGCTCTAACAAGTAGAACCAACTTGATCATCAGAAAGATCGAACGGTGGTTCAGCAGGGTTCTGGGTTCATAATGGCTGTATAACTGTAATCACAGTTTCAGTCAAGAGAAATTGATAAGATATAGGACAGGCTGCCCCATACAGGAACTGACCCCACAGTCTTGGCATTGTTTGCACCACACTAACCAACTGAACTAACTGGCCACTGACCCACAGGTATGCTCCACTACAGAGAAAATATACTAAAACCAAATAATACCGTTGCTTCAAATTTCTCTAGAGGAAAACAAACCCCCAAAACAAAAAACCAAGACAACCCAAAATTAAGTTTTTTAAATCCCCACATTTCTTTGACATCAATATTCACAATGAGAATAATCATCCACTTATATTTACAAAATTCTTTGTAATGAAGCCCTTTTAATGGAGCATGAGGATATTTGTAGACACAAATGTTATATGCACAACAGGTGCTAAATTCCAATGCTTAGAAACATCCTCTTTCAAAACAAGCTGCTTTCCCCTATCCCATGAATGAATATACCCCAAACTGAAGTGCCCATGCCAGAACAGAGAGGATGTGGGGCTCAAATCCCAGTCTTAACCTGGGTTTCCTTTGGCAGCCTGAGCCAGGTCTGTAGTTGCTGGATGATGTTCTGTGGAGAAGTGGGGAGAATTCTGAAAGTCAGATCACAACACTAGTAGAGGGCGGGGTATGCAAATTAGCATGTAAATTACACACAAATCACCCAGAGAAAATTCTCTTACCCTGCGTCCCAGGCAGAGACTCAGTGAGTCTGAGGGTCTCTCAGGTGCCATGTCCAAGCAGTGAGAGGCACTAGGGATGAGAAGAACTGACTCGGAGGGTCCCAAGCTCTGGGTGACACTTAGCACATGCCAGGGGTCTGCGTCTCCTGGAAAGAAACCAGAGAAAGGTGTGCTGAGCTGGGACTAGGTGGGGGCTGAGGATCAGGTCCTGATGGCATGCTCACCATTAACGAACAGCACTTGGGTGGCCCCAGGGGTCTGGCCACCATAGTAGATGTTCGTCTGGGCCACAGCCTGGGCTACAGATGAGGTCGAGAGCCCGAACACTTGCTCACACAACTCAAGCTGGGATGGCAATGCCGGGAGTTGTGAGAAAGGGCATCTAGAGTTCTCACAGGTGACATCTGTGGAGGGTAATATCTATAAGTGTGGGGAATATAGCCAGTCCCCCACTATCTTTTACTGATCATGTACAGCACTCTCTCCAGTGATGATCAAAACTGCTCTGGACCCTGCCTTCAGTTAGGTTCATCATCCAGTCAGAGGACCGTCCCCTTCAGACAGCGACAGCCCAAAAGGATCAGGGATGTGATAGAAAACAGCCTGGAAGGGGGTTCCCAGAAGGAGCATGACGGGCTTGAGACAGAACCTTGCAAAGAAACTTAGTAAAAGTGAGCCAAAGAGAGAGAAGAGAAATTAGAAATAATAATAGAGGAAACAGCATAAACAAAGATCTAGTGGTCAGAGGGCACCTGCCATGCTTAAAGCACAAAGAGACCATGTCTTCCCTGCTTAAGATCCATGCCTCAGAGGTTAGGCCTGTGCCTGCGGTGCTGTTCACATAGAGCCCGGGTACATGGGTTCATGGCCTGTGACCAGAGGAAACAACGAAAATCAACTAACTAAATAAAATGCTTCTTTCTTCTCTTGCTTCCTTCCTCTTAAAAAAAAAAAAAAAAAAAAAAAAAATCCATGGCTCCCCTGTGCTCCTTTCTGGATAAATCTAACTTCTTCAGCCTCATGTTCATTCCTTCCTTCACTATTTAGTGAGCACCTACTATGTGCTCGGATAAATATTGGACAATATTGGGAATACAGTGACAACCAAGACAGCCCAGTTTCCTTCGTCACAGGACTCCGTCAAGAGGGGGAGATAAGCCAGAGAGAGGAGGAGGAGGAGACTGTGGAAAAGTGCTGAGGAGGAACACAAAGCTTGCTTTAGCCTAGTCATTCTTATATTGTTACATATATTATTACCTCCTTTAATCCTGGAAATAACCTTATAAGAGAAGCAGTGCTGTCATTCCCATTTTATAGATGTGGAAATCAAGGCACAGAGTAGTTAAATCACTTATCCAAATTTGCTTGAGATTACATAGCTACAAGATGCTAGAGTTAGAATTTGAATCTTTTGCTTTAAACCCAATCTTTACTGTCTTCGGGAAACATGGGAAGGATTTTGATTTAATTCTGGGGTAATGTAGCCAGGGCTAGCAAATAAAAATATAAGATGCCCAGTTGAATTTGAATTTGATGTGTAAAAAGACTTTTTAGCAAAAATATGATGCATGTAACATTTGGGATAATTTATATTAAAAAAGTTTATGTGAAATTCAAATTTAACTGAGTAATCCTATCCATAAGGAACCATGGGAGGTTTCTGAGCAGAGAAAGACAAGGTCATATTTAGAAAGGTCTCTGGATGTAGTGAGAAGTTGGGCTATACTGGTGAAGTGAAAATTTGGAGACCAGAGAGGAAACTGGGTCAGGTATCATGCAGGAGAGGACCCGGACTCAACCAGGCAGCAGTGGTGGGAATAGAAGGGGGTGGGGGTGAACTAGAGAGTGTCCAGGATGGAAGACTCTGATTGATAGGTTATGGGAAAGCATCATGAAAAAACACTTAGGGTTTCTAGCCTGGTGACTGGGGAGAGTGTGGAACTCTTCTTGGGAGAGGGACATAGAAGAGCAGATTGAAGGGCTGATCAGTAATGTTGAGGACTCTGTGTGTGTGTGTGTGTGTGTGTGTGTGTGTAGGCATGTGAGTGTGTAGGCGTGTGAAACTCAAGCCCAGGCGCACTCCAGTATGACTGTCCAGCCCCACACCTTCAGTTAAAAAGCCCAGCATGGCACAACCCTGTGGCTCAGAGGTAAAGTCCAAGGACCTGGGTTTGGTACTGGGGAAGAAACACACACACACACACACACACACACACACACACACACACACACACACACACACTGAGCAGATAGGCTAGTTGTCCTATGGAAATGAGTCCAGAACTGTGAGATAACTCATCTGGGCGGAGCAAAGATGTATGTTTTGGTGGTAAGGGTTGGGTCACTCACAGAAGCCGAACTCAGTACATGTCTGGTACAACCACTGCCGGTCACCCACGCCAGATACTTGGGGTTCTGTGACCCTCAGCTGGGCCACTTTCTCCTCTCGGGAAAAGCTTAGACATCTCTGGCCGAGGCTTTGCATGACAACCTAGGGACAATATACATACATACATGCATATACATACATTACTCCCCTCCCCTAGCAGAGGAGGCAGAGGTCCCTACAAATCAAAGGTCAGATGTCCATTAGTGGATCCGGTTCTCTTGGGAGTTAGTGGTCAGATGGGGTAGGAGCTTGGGTCCCTGTGGGTTTGAGGTTAAGGTACAAAATGATGAGACCTTAGTACCTAAGAGACCTTGGACAAGTGATAATCTCTTAGATCTGTTTCCTCATCTGTAAGTGGGGATAATAATGGTGTCAATCTACTAGAACTAGGGTGAGAACTCAAATAATATGTGAAGCAAGCACAGCACTCGGTCAGTGCTGGAAAAGTAACAGCTGATTGTAACTGGATTCCCAGGGGGAGGCCGGGGTCGGTGGGCGGGGATCTTGATCTCTAGAAGAACTCAGTCCCAGGGCTATATATTTTTTTCATTCATTGTAAAAATGCTAATTGAACACTTGTTAATTGAGCACTTGGTAGACACTGTCTCCTCCCAGAACCCCGGTCCCCCTCCAGGGCAGAACAAGATAGGCAAAACATAATGATCATAGTCGCTAACGTCTGAATACTGTGCATTAGGTTTCCTGTGAAATGCTTTACATGTCCCATTTTCTTTCGCCTCCCCTCAGACCCTGTGAGGTTGTCACCCCCATTTTAAAGATGAGAAAACTAAGGCTCGGAGAGGGTTCAAGCTAGCCAAGGTCACACAGAGGTCGTGGAGAGGGAACCCTAGACTGCGGACTCCTCCCAGCCGGAGCTCAGGGGTGCTCACCTGCACCGCCTGGCGAAGCCCGCCGTAGGGCGTGGGGCGGCTGGAGTTGTCCTCGCCCCCTAGGAGGAGTCCGCAGAGCTGTCGCACGCTCAGCGGCGCTCCAGCTTGCCCGTCATACTGCACCGCGCCTCCCACCAGTGCCTGCAGCGCCTCCAGCAGCTCTGCCTGGTCCTCCGTGCGACCCAGGGACCCGCAGGAGCCGAGCTCCGTCCGCAGCGCAGCTCGGGCCGCCCCGCCGGCGCGCAACCGCCGTTCTACCTCCCCGAAGGCTGCGGACACGGCCTCCCGGCACTACGGTGGATGAAAGGCAGCGTCTATGAAGAGTCAGCTCTTGGCCTCCACCTTCCCCTTCCCAGCATCCACGTCCTTCCCAGGCGCCCGGCTTTCGCAGCGCTGGATACCTAACCCGACCGTCGAACAGGCAGCAGTCCGAAGCCCCGCCCTCTTCGGCTACTCCGCGATAGACCCCGCCCTCCAGAGGCCCCTCTCAGATCGTCCCGGCCTCCTATAGGCCCCGCCCCAGATCCGCCCCGGATCGTTCCGAGTCTGGATAGGCCCCGTCCCTTCCCGGTCCCGCCCCAGGGGCCGGGCCCAGATAAGGCCCCGCCCAACCTCAGTTCCCACCTTTTTCCAAACTTCGCCAAACTCCTGGGCTCCGACCACTCCTACACCCCAGCACCTGCAGGCCTCACCCTTTTTCTCTGGCCCCAACTTTCAAGGCCGCCGCTCCCTACCCCTCGACTGCCCCCACCTCCTACCTCCCGGGATCCGCCAATCGTCGCGCTCATTAGGCTTCTAAACACCACCTGTAGTTGGGCCGCGGGAGAGCGTGTAAAGGACTCGGGCCACTCGGACCCTCCTCCCGCCCGCCACCCGCCGCCCGCCGCCCTCCATCCTTACCTCGTTATACTCGGAGAAATCCAGCACCGCCCGCACCGGGGCGGAAGAGGCGACGGAGGCGAAAAAGAAATGGGGGAACTGAGGAAGGAGAAGCCGTCAGCTTGCGGAGGGAGGGACTGCGAACCCGTATCTCCCCGCCCCTGTGTCACCCGTGTGGTCTTAGACTAGTCACTGTCCTCTATGCACCAGACTCCTGTGAAGACAGCTGGTGGAAAGCTCTTCTGGGAGGAAAAGTGAGGGAGAGAGGATTTTCCTATTATCTGAGATGGGGGCCTCCGGAATCCCAGACCCTCCCTCTAGCCCGCCCCGGGAGTCCCGAGGACCTTCAGCCGGGCCCAAGCAGCCAGGGATCCGGCGTAGGAGCCTCCGAAGCAGATCCAGCGACTAGAGGAGGAGACATTGAAGAGGCGGGAGAGTGCGACTCGGGCGGAGGCAGCGTCTGCCAGCCTAGGGTCAGAGGGGGGCGGTTTCCTTGGTCCTCCTCGCTGTGGATTCCGGAAGATTCCCCCACTGTACTCGTGGGGGAATCCGAGGCTGCTCAGATGGTGGGGAGTCAGGTCAGGAGCCTGGGCTCTTTTCTCATAAAGTATTTCCATCCCACTTAGATTCCTACAAGTGTGCGGAGCCAAGGGGTGACCCTTCTGGAAAACTTCCACCCGCCTTCCTTCCTGCCTAGATGGGAGAGGAAAAATCGAAGGGCAGTTTAGGTGGAAATTTGACAAATATAGGGAGGGTTTGGTGACAGACAAAGAGAGCTACTCAGGAAGAGTAGGCTGATGGGTTCGAGGTACCGAGGGAAAAGGTGTCTGACATCCTCTCTTCCATCCTCAGTACTTGCTTTCCCCCACAATCTTTCTGAAAAGTGTTTGCATTTAGTGCCATCTACTGCTGTCAGAAACGGGCTTAGCATGTGAAAAGACTGAGACAGAGACAGAAGCAGAGATATGGATGGAGTCACAGATGGACTCCTCCTGAGTGAGGCAGAGAAAGCAAAGAGATTGGTTTAGATGGATACAGAGCACCAAGTAGGAGAGGGAGAGGTTAACAAAGTCCGTGAGGGGGAAGAAGAAGAGGGGGATGTTAACAGGAGTGGGGTGCCCTGCAGTACAGAGGTTCAAGGCAGCAATGTGCCTGTAAGTCTGGAAATAGCAGGGACATCAGTATGGCTGGAGCCCAGTCAGTGGGAGTCAGAAAGTGGGAGTCAGAATTAACTGGGGAGCTGGTGGGACCTTGTGTCCTTGTGGCCACAGTAAAGACTGATTTACTCCGAGTGACATGAGAGGCATATGAGAGGGATTTGAGCTAGGAGAGTGGTGACTGGGTTTATGCTCTAATGGTCAGACACTCTGGTTTCATCTGGAGAATAGATGGAAAGGGTCAAAGGAGGAAACAGGGAGACTCGTGAGGGTGCTGTGGCTCTAATCCAGGTAAGAGAGGCAGGTGGTCTGGACCTGTAGGCCACAGTGAGACAGGATGAGATAAGAATGCAGTCTAAGGTGCACCCTGGTGACTCAGACAATAAGTCTGAGGTTCTGGCATAGATCACTTAAAGCCCAAGGATCAAATTTGTGCGACCCTGAGGCTGCGGGAACAATGAAAATGAACAACTAAATCAATAAATGCTGCTTCACCCTCTCTCTTTCTTCCTACCTGTCTGCTTTCATTCCTGCCTGCTTCTGTGCTTTAAAAAAAAAGTATATATTTGCATATATATATGCATATATGTGCATATATGTATGTATATATATGTATATGTAGTATAAGAGAGAAGAAGAGGGAGGACCCAGAGATGGAGAAAGAATAAGACACTGAAAGACAGAGAAGCAATAGGAAACCAGACATTCAGAGGTCACCTTGGGGCAGTGGAGGAAAGAGACACAGATGCAGAGATGCCAAGACACAGATGTTCCCAGTCCCATGACCCCAAACACTCACGCATGGCGACTGGACAAGAAGCGGAGCTGGGCCACATCCAGGCCCCCAGCAGGTATACTCAGGCCATAAAACCTGTGCTCCAGGCCTATCACCAGGGCCCCACAGACTGGGGCCAGGGCTGCAGGGTGCCCTGTGAGGAGTACAAGGTGTGGGGATGTGGGCTGGGCATGAGCCCTGACAACCCTCAGACCTCAGCTCTGTAATTTGCAGCTCCCTTTCCCAGGGCTGTCTTCCCCGCTCTTGCTTCTTACCTCTCATCACTGAACCAGGCCCGAGGCTGCTCTCACCCCCCAGATGCAGGAATACAGGTCCATCCTGACTGCTCCAGTGCTGGTCATTCACCCAGTACCTCTGAGAGATGGGGTGGGGAGAAGAAATAAGATCAAGAGAGTTCTGACCTAGTCTTTTGTCCCTGTGCTTCCAGTCTCTCTTCCTAGTGGAATTTCCTCTCTATACTCCATGCATGTGAAGGAGACCGGTTTGAGGATGCATGATGATTATAGGAGAAGCAGTGATGCAGAATTAGGAGTAGGTGTGAGGTGACCTTTACCGACTGTCTACAGAATGGACATGAAAAAGGGTTCATAGTTCATTCATTCAGTAGATATCCTCAAGAGCCTGTGTGACCCATCTCTGTTCCAAAGCTGATCCAGATTTCTGCTACATGTTAAGAGCTGGTGGTGGGTTTAGTGTTCCATTTGAAGGACAAGAAGAAGGGGGACTTCGGGGTGGTGAGAGAGTGGGAGTGAATGACAGAGAAAAACTGAGGACAGGACCTGAGAGACAAAGAAAGTGTGGAACCGAGGAAAGAGGGGTTAGTTAGGAGATAGAAGGAAAATCTAAGAAACACCATACTGACAGGAATAGGATGGGCCTGAGTGGGTGGAGATGGGGGATAGAGGTGTAGAGGGAGTAGGGCCACCAGAGACTGCTGGACAGGAAGGAGACAAGGGGAGGGGAGGGCAGACCGTGGATGCCCCCCAACTCCCCATCCTGGCTTCACCTGCAAGAAGGATCTTCTGTCAGACACATTGAAGGGGTCCAGTGGCTGCTCTAGCCACCCCTCTTTCGGGAGGGCCACAGTCCCGGGGTCCAGATTCAGATCCAGGCCAGAATTCTCTTGAAACTTCTTGATGTGCTCTCCCAGGCGCCTAAGAAGGAAGCCTGTGGAATGTGAAGAGGAAGGAGTGAGACCAGTCCATTTAGGAGCCCCTGTCTGACCCTCGGTCCCTCCTACCTGGAGCAGAGGCCCCCCAGAGGGAAAGCAAGAGCAGAGGAACCAGCCACAGGGCAGGCCCGCCGGCCATGCTGTCCAGAGCTCTGGGCAAGGCGTGAGGGGCTCTGTTCTCCCCACTTGCTGAGGACTTTTATCATGTGCCCAGGGCTGAGCGCTAAATTCAGTCTTTCATTAGGAGCTCAGGTTTCCTTTCAGACGCCACTCCTCACAGGACAGGACAGGCGTCTGTAGGAACCACTCACGCAGGACAGGGACGCCTGTATGGAGGCCCACTGGGTGGACCTGAATGTGATATTTCTTCTCTCTCTGTCCCTAATTTTATCCTCTCTTGATCCCTGGATTCCCCTTCCCTCTGTCTCTCAGTCTCCTTCACTGTGCCTCAGTCTCTTGCTCTCTGTCCTTCAGTTCACCCTCTCCCCCAGGATCTCCTTGGCCGTAGTCTTCTCTCGGCTATAACACTGTCTCTCTCCTTGCTCCTGTCTGTTCTAGTTTCCCTCTGTCTGTCCATTTCCAGCCTCCTCTTTCTGTTCCTCCTCACTGACCCCTCCTCCCATCTCTCATCACACACATAGCTCTCGAACATTCCAGGACTGTTCTAGTCTCCAAATGTGTGCCCTTGCTGAATGCACTCTGAGGGTGGCTACTTATCCACAAATCCACAAGCCTACTTCAGTCAGATCTCACTTCAAATGCCATCTGCTTGAAAAGATTTTTCATGGTCATCTTTTAAAAAACTGCCAAACTCGTAGTCTTCCTCTCTTCCTTTTCCTGCTTTCGTCTTTATTCTTCATAACGTACCTACTTTATTTATGTATATGGTTCATCATCTGACTCCCAGACTAAGAAGCACATTCCATAGGGTAGAGATTTTCATTTCTTCTGGTGGTTACTGAACACCTAGTTCCTACAACAGTGCACATAGTAGGCACTCAATAAAAATTTGTTGAGTGAATAAGTGATCCATCAACTCATGTTATTGGTTCTACTTTTAAAAATATGCCCAGAGGGTGTGTCCTGGTGGCCCATTGGCCTAGTACACCTGGAAGTAGTCTCACATACATCCTAAGGTCCTGGGTTCAAGACCTGAGGCCTGGAGAACAACCAAAGTGAACTAAATAGAAATAAATAAAGCACTCCCTACTCCTCCTCTCTCTGCCGGCCTACTCACCTTCATTCCTGGCTGCAACTTACCTTTAAAAAAAAAATCCAGAATGTGACAATTTTTCCCTACTTCCAGTGCTACCTCCTTCTGCTGAGCCACTCTTACCTCCCTCGAGATATCACAGAAGCCCCTCAGCTCTTCTTCCTGCTTGTGCCATGTGATTTATTCTCCCCACAGCAGATATAGAGATCCTATTAAATATAGGGTTGAACAGTTCACTCCTTGGTTTAAAATACTCTCCTGGTTTCCTCTCTTACTTAAAGTAAAAATCTAAAGTTTAAAAACTGGTCTTTGAAGTCCCATATGGCCTGCCTCCTATTACCTTCATGATTTCACCCAACCCCTCATCCCTAGGCTCACAGTTCCAGCTTCATATTTCCAGGAATATCAACTACAGTCCTTTCTCAGAATCTTCACTCATTGGGGTGTTTTTTATTCAAACACTTGCACATTTTATTTTCTTACTTTCACATTCACCTTACCAGATAGGTTTTACCTGGCCACCAGGATAGCGTAGCACAGAATCCACCCTGAGCTCAGTTCCGATAGTGATTTGTTCATGAATCTCATGATGATAAAAAAACTTACTAGGGACTTTTCGTTTGTTTTGTTTTTAAGATCATTACATTCTGGCTGGTTTTTGTTGACTTTACTGGTATTAAGAGAGTTTGAAAATGTTGAGATCAAAACAGTAAGTGTTAATGTTGGGCTGCATTATTAGGAGCCCTGCAGTCTGACTTTAGCAAGATACATGTGAAGAAGGGCTAATCCTAGGAAGCAGAAATATTTGGGTAAAATTCCTCTCCATATGGTTTCTATTTGAAAAGAGAAAATTGACCTTTGAACTGGACTTTTAATTAGTTCAGATCTCTTCAGATTGATTTTTAGAAAAATTTTAGTAACTTATTCTGCACATTAAAATAAACTCATACATGTAACTTCCCTATATATGTAGTTTCTGCATTCCTCAGATATATGTCAACACACCCTATCCTCCACCAAATCACCAAGGGTTCTTCACCCTGGTCCAGTGGGCTCTGTCACCACCTTCCCCCTATGCATCCCACCCTCACCTCCAACTTATTCCCTATTGGTAACCTCAGTTCTATGGTAAGTGCCTAAGTGTTGGTTTTATTTCATTTGTTCCTTTGTTTGTTTTTTTCTATTCACATTCTACCTATGAGTGAAGTCATCTGGTATCTTTCTTCTTTTGACTTGTTTCACTTAGCATAATCCCTTCTAGTTCCATCCATGTTGATTCAAATGTCAGGGTTTCATCTCTTCTAAGGCCTGTGTAGTATTCCACGGTGAATATGCACCACATCTTCCTTATCCATCATCTGACGCTGGGCACTCTGGTAGTTTACAGTTCCTAGCTATTGTGAATACAGCTTCGATAAACATGGGGGTGCATAAATCTCTGGGAATTAGTGTTTTTGTATCTTTTGTGTAAAGACCCAGAAGTGGGGTGATGGGATTTTCTTCTTCAGTTTTTTCAAGGAATCTCCAAACTGATCTCCACAGGGGTCATAACAACTTGTACTCCCACTAACAGTATAAAAGTGTTCCCTTTTCTTTACATCCCCGCCAACATTTGTTGTTTCCAGACTTTTGGATAATAGCCAGTTCTCAGGTGTAAGGTGCTGTCTCATTGTTGTTTTGATTTGCATTTCCCTGAGAGCCAGTGAATAGGAACATCTTTTCATGTGCCAGTTGGTCATCTGTTTGTCCTCTCTGGAAAAATGTCTCTCCAATTTCTCTTCCCATTTTTTTATTGGCTTGATCATTTTTCTGCTATTGAGCTTTATGAGTTCTTTGTACATTTTAGATATTAAGATATTAAGCCCTTGTCAGAAATATGAAATGTAAATATCTTCTCCCAGTTAGTACATTGTCTTTTCGACCATTGATGTTTTCTTTCGCTGTGAAGAAGCTTTTTAATTTGATGTAGTCTCAGTTGTTTATTTTTCTTTTTACTTTCCTTGGACTCCAGATTATTTTAATAATAGAAAACAAAGTCATTGTTATTTTAGAAAAAGTGACAGAAATAGTACAGTAAGATTATTTTGTCCTATTTCTGGTAGAATATGATCCTAGTAATGCTAAGAATTTCAGAGTGTTGTTTTTACCCAAATCTGAGTAAATATTTTAAATAGCTAATACAGTATAGGACTCATAATCTTTCTGGCAGTGGCAAGAGTTCTGTATGATATGTAGTAAACACCAAGATCTTTTTTGAAAGTTTTATTTACAATATGCATTTGTGTGAGAGAGGTGATTGGTACAGGGTGCATATTTTAGTCAAAGATCAGAGTTCAGTTTGTCTTCATTTGCAGAACTTTTTTTCCTTCAAAGTTTGGAAACTACATTTTAAACCTTGGAATCAAATTGTTTCTTATTTGGGAGGATAATGCATATATATTGCTATGTTGAATAATAAACTCCCCTAATGTGTTGCCATTCCCTGGATCACAACTTTTTTTTTTGTATTTTAAGTTATTTTCTTATGCTATTTATCAATGCATTGTTATACAGAATGGTTTTACAATCTAAGAATTATATGTTCTCTTTGCAATTGAATTTTACTTAACTTTCATAAACCAGGAGCAGTCACTGAAGGTATTTTCTGGGGATTTAAAAAACTTTAGTACTTCAAAAAAAGAAAAAAATAAATAAAGAAAAAAACCCAAAAAATTTAACTCCCAAACTATTCCCTAGGATATATGTTTATCATGGGCAGTAATTTTTTTTTCCAACAGGAAGGAAGAATGAGGAGGAAGAAGGAATGGAAGGCAGGAAGGAATGAATGAAGGAAGGACTTTTATTTATTTGTTTATTGGTTGTTGGTTGTGCCCCCTCCCCCCAGCAGGTGGAATCTGAACCCTTGGGCTTTACATGGTCTATACCCCAGCTTCCAGCTTAGTGCCTGAGCCACCAGAGCACCGTGGGGAAGATTTTTGTCTGTTTTGTTCACTGCCCCATTTGCCATCTCCCCTAAACCACTTCAAGGTCATTGGTTGGTTATTCAAGATAGTGAGTAAAAGGCCATAATTAATTCACCAATTAATTTTGCAGTCAGGAAACAATTCCCTATAAGCATAACAGAAGAAGTGAGGTAAGAATGAGGAGTTCGGTGAAGCATGAAATAAGTTGAGGTAAGAGGGTTCCTGACCCAAGCAATGGCAAGTGCAAAGGGGATGCCTGCATGGCACCTTCAAGGGCTGAAGGAGAGTGGGCAGGGGAACTTAAATTAGATGAGATGAGAGAAGTCAGCAGAGACTCAACCCTGCTGGCAGGCCATGGAAAGAGCTTTGGATTTTATTTAAAGTTGATATGTTGTCAAAGAAGACCCTTCAAAATTAATATATTAGTAAATTCATTGTTTTTAGTAAATATCAATGTACTCAACTGATTTAATTACTAGACCCCAAAGACAGGGATTGTCATTTCAACTTAAGAAGAAGGAGCCCACTTAAAAATGGTAAATCAATATGAAAAGACATTTTTCAATGAAGATATGTCAATGGTCAACATCATTAATCATGACTGAAATGCAAATAAAAATTATGAGATATCTCTTTATACTCACTAGACTGTCTCTAATATCGAAAACATAGAATAACAGCAAACGTCGGGAATGTAGAATGAAACAACCACTTTGGAAAACTCAAATTCATTATTTAAAGAATAACTTTACTTAGGTAAAATTTATTTACATTTTAATTTGAAAAATTTTAAATTTAATATGCATTGAGGTAATTTTGCTTTACAAAATAATATATACCCATATGTGTAGTTTTGTTATTCCTGAAATATATGTCAATACACCCTGCCCATCACCAAATTACCAAGAGCTCTTTACCATTGTCCATTGGACCCCACCACTACTTGCTCCCAAAGCCCACCTTTAAATGATAAGATTTCATCTTTTCTAAGGGCTAAGTAGCATTCCATTGTATTTATCTATACCATATCTTTATCCATTCATCTGATGATGGGCACTTAGGTAATTTTCAATTTCTGGCTATTGTAAATAATGCTGCAAAAAACAGGGGTATATTTCTGCAACTTAGTTTTTGCATCTTTTGGGCAAATACACAGAAGTGGGATGATGGAATCGTATGGGATTTCCATATTTGGTATTTCAAGGAAACTCTATATTGTTTTCTATAAGAGTTGCACTATTTTTCACTCCCATACAACAGTTACCAACAGTGTAAAAGTGTTTCCTTTATCTCCACAGCCTCATCAACAAATAATAGTCAAACTTTCAGGTATACGGTGATATCTCATTGCAGTTTTGATTTTCATTTCTCTAATAACAACTGAGGATAAACATCTGTTGGCCATTTGTATCCTGCTATTCTGTTGTTGAGTTTTATGGGTTCTTTGTATATTTTGGAATTTTTTAAAGGAAAAATGTGGGCAGGAATGAAGACAAGAAGGCAGGCAGAAAGAGTGAGGAGAAAGAAGCATTTTATTTTATTTTAATTTACTTGTTGACATTGGTTGTTTCCCTCCAGACCTGGTACTCAAATCCAGGGGCATGTGGCCTGTGCTCCTTCAGAGGCAATTGATCTAATCATTACTCCACCAGGGCACTGTGTTAATGATATGGAAAGCTAATGTCTTCTTCAAGTCAGTATGTTGTCCTTTTGTTTTGGTGATAGTTTCTTTTGCTGTGCAGAAGATTTTTAGTTTGATGTAGCCCCACTTGCTTATTTTATTTTATTTTTTCCCTTGATGTTAGAGTTGAGTCCCCAAAGGTCTTTCCAAGACTGATGCCATGGAATGTCTTTCCTATGTTATCCTCTAAGAATTTTATGGTTTCCTGTCTTATGTCCAACTCTCTAACCAATTTTGTATTAATGTTTGTGTACGGTGTTAGAGAGTGGTCTAATTTCATTCCTTTGCATGTAGCTGTCCAATTTTCCCAACACCATTTATTGAAAAGTCTGACCTTTCTTCATTGTATGCGCTTTGCTTCTTTGTCATAAATGAATTGACCATCTATGAGTGAGTCAATTTCTGGTCGTTTGGTTCTATTCCATAGTTCTCTATCTTTGTTATTATTCCAGTGCCATACTGTTTTGCTCACTATCACTTTGTACTATAGCTCAATATCTGGAAGTGTGACACCTCCAGTTTTGCTCTTTTTTCCTCCCTCATGATTGCTTTGGCTATTCAGGGTCTTTTGTTGTTCCAAACAAATTAAAAAAAAAATTTGTTCAATTCCCTTGAAATACGCTGTGGGATTTTGAATGGTATTGCATTACACCTGCGTATTGTTTAAGGTAAGCTAGCCATTTTAGCCATGTTAATTCTTTCCAGCCATGAGCAAGGAATATCTTTCCATCTCTTTGTATTTTCCTCTGCTTCTTTTAAGAAAGACGTAGTTTTTTCATTATACAAGTCTTTCACCTGCTTTGTTAAGTGTATTCCAAGGTATTTGAATCTTTTCTTTCTATTGTTAATGAGGTAGTTTTCTTGAATTCACTCTTTTGTGTTGTTTGTGTAAAAATATGCAACAGATTTTCATGCATTGATCTTATAGCCTGCCACTTTATTGACTAATTCTAGTAGTTTCGGGATGGAGTTTTAAGGATGTTCTACATATAAAACCATGTCATCTGCAAATAATGATAGTTTCACTTCTTCCTTTGAAAACTGGATTCCTTTTATTTCTTCTTGTCTGATTGATCTGACTGAGACCTGTTGCTACATGGCAGTGATGAAAGTAGACAGCCTTGTCTTGTTTCTGATCTTAGAGGAAACATTTTCAATTTTTCATGATTGAATATGATGTTGGTTGTGGGTTTATCATTTGAGACCTTTACTATGTTGAGGTATGTACCTTCTATCCCCATTTTATGTAGAGATTTTTATCATAAATGGGTGTTGAATTTTTTCCTTTCTCTGCCTTTCTTGATATGATCACATGATTTTTCTCCTTGCTCTTGTTGATATATTACATTAATAGATTTGTGTTTATTGAACCATCTTTGCATCCCTGGGATAAAGTCTACTTGATCATGTTGGATGATTCTTTTCAAGTATTGTCAAATTTGGTTTGCTGACATTTTATTGAGATTTTAAAATCTATGTTTGTTAGAGATATTAGTCTGAATTTTATTTCATATATTTTATTTTATTTATGGTGACATTGCTATTTTTGGTGTCAGGGTAATGTTAGCTTCATAGAAAGTGTTGGGAAGCATTCCCTGTTTTCAGTTATTTTTTGCAGAGTTTGAGAAGAATAAGCATTAATTCTTTGAAGATTTGGTAAAACTCATTAGTAAAACCATCTGGTCCAGGACTTTTATTTTTAGGGAGACTTTTGATTTTCTCTTCAATTTCCTTGCTTGTAATAGGTATTTCAAATTTTCCATTTCTTCCCGATTCAGTCTTGGTGAGCTGTATTTTTCTAAAAGTCTGTCCAGGTTCTTGAGGTTGTCTAATTTATTGACATAAGGCTATTTGTAATAGTCTCTTATGACATTTTGTATTTCTGTAATATCTGTTTTGACTTCTCCCCTTTCATTTCTGTTATGAGTTATAAATTTTTCTCTGTTTTTTCTTAATGAGTCAATCCAATGATTTGTCAATTTTGTTTATTTTTTCAAAGAATTGACTTTTGGTTTTATTAATCTTCTGGATTGTCTTTCTGATTTCTATTTTGTTTATTGCTGCTTGACTTTATGTTATTTACTTTCTTCTACTTACTTTTGGCTTCAATTGTTCTTTTTCTAGTTGTTTTAGATGTAGGGTTAGGTTATTTGTGATTTTTGTTTGTTTGTTTCTTGCGGTAGGCCTGGATTGCAATAAACTTCTCTCTTAGTACTGCTTTTGCTGCATTCCATAAATTCTTATAGTTTGTGTGTCTTCATTTTTGTTTGTCTCTGTACTTTTAAAATTCTCCTTTGATTTTCTCTTTTACCCAGGAGTCATTCAGAAGCATGTTGTTTAGCCTCTAAATACTTTGAAATCTTCCAAGTTTCTTTTCATGGTTGATTTCTAGTTTTAAGTCATTGTGATTAGAGAAGATGCTTGGGATGATTTAAATTTTTGCAAATTTGTTGAGACATGGTTTTGTCCCAACCTATGGTCAGTATTTGAGAATGTGCCATGGACACTTGAGAAGAATGTGAATTCTGTAGTTATTGGGTGAAGCATTCGATATATGTCTATTAGACCCCTATTCAAATTTATCATTTAAAGTTGCTTCCCTGTTAATTTTTAAGCTGCATTATCTGTCCATTGTTCAAGACTTCTACTATTATTGTGCTGCTTTTGATGTCTCACTTTAGTTTTTTTAATACTTGCTTTATGTATTTTGATGCTTCTTCATTTGTTGCATATATTAATAAAAATATTGTCTTCTTGCTGAATTGCCCCATGATCATTGTGTAATATCCATCTCTGTCTTTAGTTATCCTCTTCAGTTGGACATCCATTTTACCTGATATAATTATCCCTGTTTTTTGTTGTTGTCATTATTTCACTGTAAGCTTACCTTCCAGCCACTGACTTGGAGCCTTTGTTTATCTATTGAAATAAGATGACTCTCAAAAATGCAGCAGAAAGTTGGGTTATGTTTTTTAATCGATTTGGTCACTGTGTCTTTTGATTGGTGAGTTCAGTTCATTAGCATTTAGGATAATTGTTGATATATAACTACCTTATATCGCTTTAAGAAGGTGATTTAAATTTTATGATTATTAGAGATATTTATAGGAAATAGCCTAAGTTGATAACCTAAAGTATGTTTTCTTTGCATTCATAAAATAAGCTAGTTTAAGTTTTAGTCACGTGGTTTATCTGCATGGGAGATTTTCAAGTATTCTTCATTTTACTTTATTTTAATATAATCAATTCTTGCTAATTATTATTATGAAACCTTTCATTAGTAACAGTTTCTTGGCTTAGCTTTTAGTGACAGGTAACTGTATACTTCAAAAAAAATCAGGTGACCACATTTTTCTATAAAAAATAGATAATTTAAGAAAAACTAAAAACACAGTAAAGGAAGGGTTAGGCAAGAAACCTGGCTCACATCAATCCATCTCCTCTGAAATGATCCTGGGCAGCATTGGGGTTTCCCAGATGACAGCCATTTGCACAAATGCAATTTGAACTCACTCTGGAAACTTGAAGCCAACAGGTAGGAAGGCGTCAACTCCATGCTTGACCATGAACAGGCCTGAGAACTGAAAGAATCAAAAAAAATCACCAAAAATAGAATCATGTGCTCAAATTGTCCTTTAATCATGAAATTCGATCTTCCCACTGTGGACAGTACCTGTCAGATTCCACGTGTGCAGCACCATACCCTGTAGGAGAGGAAGACACTGGATTCCTCAGTGTGTCCTATATGTCCTCTGCCATGTCCATCAGTATGGCTTAAAACTAAAGGTTTTTGGTTTTTTTAATTGTTGCTTAAATTGAGCTTGTCTCATTCATCATAATAAGGCAGAGATGGAAGTCAGGAAGGGACTTCTTTTGTCTCCAATAACCATCCACGGGAAAACTGCTGATGGAGTGAAATTTTCAAAGAAAGCACAAGTCAGTGCAATGGCTGGACAGCTCAGTGGGCTAGAGCATGGTCTTAAGCTTTGCTACCACACCAACCCCTTCTCTCTGGTTTTAGTTGCTCTGAACTGTTCTTAGTGAAGTTGTCTCTCCAGCTGAGCTGTAAACGTAAGCAGTAATTTATGCCCTAGGGAAATTTAAACCCATCTCTATTTAAAATCCCTTCACAGTCTAACAGACTCATCCCTCCGAGGGCAGGACCCTAGTGTGTTCATTCGTTTAAATTTCCAGCACCCCATGCACTACTATTGTGAACGTCAATCAACTTTTAAAAACCATTCACAAAATCCACCCACACACGAAGGGCACTTTTTGATTTGTGTGCTTGACTCATCTCTCTGGGATTCCGTCCCATTCCCTCCACGCTCTGCCCTAGTGGTTTGGAAACAGGGCCTATCACAGAGAAAGGAGATTCTTCTATCTAAAGCAACACCGTCCAAAAGACACAACTTCTCGTCTTCTTTCCTCCTCCCACCCTTGTCCCTTCCTTGGAAGTGTTATTCTCTTCATTTTAGATTCTCCCTTTTGTGACAAAACTACTGTCTTTATTTTCGTCAGAACCTCAGGCACTAGTGGAAGGAATTTGAATTAAAGAAACTCTTTGTTATTGTTCACTTTCTAATCTGCATCTTCCGGTGACCTGGAAAGGAACCAAGACCCAGAGAAGGAGTTCTGAGAGCCATCTGCAGTGTCTCTTAGGGCAATTCCTGTCTGGTAGAGCTTGTGAGATGGAGGCTGAATCCCAGGTATATCCAGGTGACAGGGTATAGAGTATGGGACTGGGGGATGGAACATGTGCCCAGTGAGGTTAGGAGAGGTCAAATGTCCTATTCTGGGTCACTCATATTTGTAACTCCATGCCTTATATGTACAAATTCCATTGTTGACTTTTTTTTTTTTCTCAATATGATGTTTGATCTTTTGGGGGCCTAATTTCAACTGAGGGGCATCATTGTTCTTTTTTCTACAATGTTCAGCTGTAAGCTATATTTTCTTGTTTCCAGTTGAAAATTTTCCATTGCAGGGCAGAACCCCATAGAGGGGCACAACAGCAGGACTCCCACCCCCACCTGAAATGACTTGGAAGGTTATCAGAAGTCTTTTCATAGCAACAAGGATAAACTTTTATTTCATGTAGCAAGTTCCCTTTGCTCTGTTAATGTGAACAATGAAATTACTATCTTTCCTAGTGTTACTAAAATTTTAATGCTAGCTCTCTCCACTATCCAGCTTCAAAAGTGTTTCCACTCTGATTCCCAAAGGATAGAAGGAAAGGACTTCCATAAACCTTAGCTACTTATTAACCAAGTGACCATGAGGAAACTTGAACCTCAGGGATGTGCTCAGGGATGTGTTCAGGGATGGAGTAGGTGGTGTGCTTCTACTCTTTCACTTTTCTGGGAGTGGGTTCCAGTTCTAATGCAGCAGTGATAACCGTAATCTTGGAAGCACACAGAAAGAACTGAAAAACCTTGCAAGGGCCCAAATCTCCACAGGAGATCAATTTCCCAATCATTTATCTAACCTTTTGAACGCTCCTGTATCAAGGTGTGCGCTTTCAATGACATTTTTTTTTTTTTTTTTTTTTTTTTTTTTTTTTTTTTTAAGCCAAGGTGAGAGTAAGCAGACAGGAAGAGAGAGAGGTGGAAGAAGCATTTATTTTATATACCTTTCATCTTGGGAACCTGAGTACTTGGAATGTATGTGGACTGCGCTCAACAGTTGACTCCACCAGAGTGTGCCAATGGCCTTTCATTTCCCCAAATAACACGTTTCTCCTATCTGACCAAGTTTTATCGAATGATGGTGCAACAATCTCCAGGCTCCAACACACGGACAATTAAACTCTGGGGAAGGGTAGGATAATTAAATTATTCTTCTTCCAGATCTTTCCCGGGTCTGAAGAAGGAATCCTCTCTCCTTAATATTTAAGAAAGTAACTTTTCACTGGAGAAGCGAATTCATTTATACAGGAGGTAGTTTTCACCTTTTTTTTTTTTTTTTCCTCACGGGACACAAGGAAAGGAATCAATATTACTTGGACGTAGTTAAAATGAATTAAATGAAAAAGTCTACCTTGGAAAAAGAAGAAAGATTTCCCTTAAGTCTAAACAAGAAATCAAAGAGATTTACTACTTTTTAAAGTAAAAATAGTTGCCCTCAAGTGGCCGGTTAGCTCAGTTGGTTAGAGCGTGGTGCTAATAACGCCAAGGTCGCGGGTTCGATCCCCGTACGGGCCACGGGCTTCACTCGCTTTTTGACTTCTGTAGTCATTTCACACATTGGAAATAGTATCTTCTCTATCATGAATTTGGGATTCAACGTTGACTTCATTTTTTTAATCCCACCAATGAAACCTGCTTTGTCTTCTCCAAAACAGGAGAAAGAAACAACCACTTGTGGATAAAGTGATACAAAGTTTTCAGACAAACATTTAGTAAAGAAAATGTGGATAATGTGTAGGGTGGATCGGAAAGTGAGAAGTGGGTTTGGTGGCCGCTGAACATCTAAGCACCACGTTTCCTTTGTCTCTTTCTCAGAGGCTAGTCCACTTAGTCTCTGTGATTATAAAGGCCACACTATTATTTAGAATACCCAAGAATTTCATAAATGAAAAAAATAATGACAAACATAATCCTAGCAAATAAAGGGAATTTAAAATGTTCAGATTTGCTATATAAAGTTAAAATGTCTAGAATAGAATTCCCAATTTTTCCCTAATAATAAATACTGCTCCCACTCAGCCATCCCCATTTCATTTAATGGCAAGTCCATTCTTGCAGTTTTTTTAAGCAAAAACCCTCAAAATCATCATTGATTCTAGTTTCTGTTATTCCTCAATGTGTTTTCTCAAGAATTTCTCTTGACTCCATATTTAAAATATATCTGGATAGTGACTAACTTCTTAGCATCTCAACTGTCACCATCTTATCCAAGCCTGTCACCTCTGATATACAGCAAGATGACAGGAACTTAATAAATCTCACTTTCATTCTTTTCTCCTACAAAATATTCCCCATAGAACTGGGATGGGCACACTTAAAAAAAAAAAAATAGTCATATGTAGCCACTTCACTGCTTAAAATCCAATGTCTCCACATTTTATTAGAGTAGATGTCAAAGTTCTTAAAAAATGGCCGAATGAGGGGCCGCTAGATCTGTCCCTTGGCTGCTCTGTCGCGCTGCTCTATTACAGTTGACGTCTTGATTTCTTGTATATAAAAACCACACTCCTGTCTCAGGGTTTTACATTTTGTCCCTGACCAGACAGGATGGAAACCTTGTCTCTCCGGGGGATTTCTTCTCTAATTCAAAGGGAAAAATGACTGCTTGTTGGGTGGGACAGGGAAGAAAGTTTGATTTTGTTATATAATTCTTGCAGTTTAATCTAGACTTGATTGAAGAATACCAGATTAAAAAAAAAATTTCAGAAACAATAATACGTTTTCTGAACAGAAAAAAACCTTGTTTCCAGGTGATTTCAAGCCAGGGCCCTTTCGCGTGTTAGACGAACGCGATAACCCCTACTCTTCAGAAACGCACATCCTTGTGGGTTTTTCTGGTCTTCATTTGTTGAAAGTAACCTAATAGCCTTTCCTGCAGGATCTTTTCTTGGGTGAGACGCTTTTTAAGCCTCTCTACACCTTCCTATTTTTAGAACCATCAAGGTCTAAATTCAGTTACTCATATCCAGGCAAATGCCGCTTCCAGAGATCCAACTACTTTACCAGAATCAGGCAGGGGGATCGTAGGTAAATTTCTGGAGTATCTTATTTTAAGACATTTCTTGTTATATTCTACACTGTTTTCCCTGACCCTGCAAGAGGCTACAATCTTCATCTCTGGAAGACTGGAATGTATCCTGTAGGAACTAGACCCCACTGGCCCAGGGGACTTTCTCGGGTAAAGGCGGGAGAGGCTGGGAGGCAAAGGGAGTGGGACCCGGCAATCGGGGAGGGTAGAGGGAGTGACCGGGAACTTTCTGAAAGTGCATCTGGCAAGTAAGACTATTACAAGCAAACAAACTTCAATTCCGCATCACCATTTATTCTTCTGGAACGCGTAAAGTTGGAGTCTGATGTCCATTCATCACATTCTTATAATAGGAAGATGATTCTTGGAATATACTCATCTCTTCTTTTTCCCTGTCCCAAGTTACTGTCCTCACCTGAACATGGAAAAGTATCTTTTTCTAGAATCTAAAATGAGCCACCATGAAGGTGCTCAGTAGCCAAGCAGGCTCCGCCCAAAGCCGTCCTGAGAAACTGTTGACAGGGGACAGGGGAACTCCTTCTAGCTGGCAGTTAAAAGAGGCCTCATCATATTACTGTGGGTGGTAGAGGAGAAAAGCATGATGGTCATTAATGTAATCTCTAAGCCCTCCTTAAAAAAAAAAAAGATAAGATCAGTAGATAAATAGCGTGTGTATTATAACCTTAGCAAGTTGATGCTTATTTTAAAGAACTGATGGCCTAACCCAGCCCTTTTGGGTCACTGAAGTATTTGATGTCATAAAGGAATTGAGAAACTAAGAGGAGGGAGGAGTACCTCAGCTGATCATAATAAACAAGTACTGATGGCTTTGCCCTGTTTTGTTGTTTTAATTTCATAACAAAGAGACCAAGAAGTTGTTTTACAATCTTTCCCATTTGGATAATTTGTGCTCTGGTGGGCTTCTGGGCTCTCATATCCCTCTGGTGTTCACAGCTCCTCGTTCCTTCCTAACTTCTGTGAGGAACCACCTGCAAGTATTCTCAACAAAGCCTGAGTCCTTATAATTGCCAAATATTCTCAGAACACAGGATAAGTGGCTGTTTGGGAAGGTTAACGTAGGAGCTATGGAATATGGAATGCTGGCAGCTTAGGCCACCACAGAGGAACCTGGAATTTGAAGATGTCTGTGTTCAGCATCATGGAGAGAGGTGAATGCTTAGAATTAGAAGATAGTGTCATTTGAGGGTTCCTCCAAGTGGAGCTCTTGTGGGTCCTGTCCCTTAGCTGTACATATTCTGAGAGGTTGGAGCAGTAGGGGAGGGAGGAAAGTGCTACTGAGATAGAGATTCCGAATTTAGGAAGAGTGATTAGAAACAGTAAGCAGCTTGTAAATGAAGTTTTGATTATGTCCTGAATGTGACATTTATTCCTGCATCTTGACTTCACTGAAGTGGACAGTGGTAAAATGAGAAGCAGGGAAATTCAACATACATAATATCATTTCTAGCCTCTAGTATTTTGATTCCAAAGCAAACGGGATCTACCTCTCACCACCTACTATTTTACTAATCGTTGGGGTTCCATAGTGATGAGAAATCATAGTAGGTCAGAGACAGAGCTCAATAAAATTATGGCAGAGTCAACACAGTGTTTGCTTCCTCTCTATCCCCAACTGCACAAGGCATAAATGCATAAGAACAAAAAGATGAGAGAGTAGAAAGTAGCAGCAAAGAATTTGAAGACCGAGAACAAAATGATTAAGTAATAAAGTAAAATGTTCATTTTGTTAAGTACTTTAAAAGACTTGCTTTACTCTATCTCATAGTTGTACAATATTCAATATTGTATATTTATAACACTTGCCTAACTGCTCTCTAATGATGGCATCAAGGTTGAATCTGATTCTGAAAGACCAAAAATAATGCTACGATGAACATACACATAGGATACAATCTGTGCCTTTGTGAAGTATATATGGGGGGGGGAATCATATACACCTAGGAACAGAAAATGTGGATCATTGGGTATAAATAATCTTATCCTCCTTTTCCAGAATAGTGGCATGGGTATGAATGTCCATCTTCAGGACAGGAGATTTTGTCCACATTCTTCTAAAAATCAACACAGCCAATTTTTTCATTCTTTCAACTTAACATAGGTAGAATAATATCTCATTTTACTTTATATAGTACTAATAATATTAAATATTTAAAATCTTCATTAATATTTTCAGATTCTTCTCTATCTTGGCTTTGATGAATACATGCTCTTTTCTTTACCTATTTTTCATTGAACTCTGTCTGACTTAGTTGATTTCATGACTTTTTGCTTTTATATAAGGTTGCTATTTAAAACATTTCAAAATCTTTTGTCATGCCTTTCTATTTACTGTTCCATTGTGATAGTCATTGAACATAAGCTTGATTTGGATAAAGTAAACTACACCAACGTTTTACTTTACTGTTTGTGCTTTTTGTTATTATTATTTAAAAGTTCTTCATTCTCTAGGCCATAAAGATTTTTCTATTAATTTTGTATTTGTTTCATTTAGATATGTACCTCTCAAGATAAATTTATTTTATAAAGTCTAGATGATTCTACTCTATGTTAAAAATTACACTAACAAGATAACAAAAACTCTTGTGTATGCCAACATACAGGGACCCCTTTCTCTGATATGCCCTTCTTGCACCCACTACTCACTCCTCCCAACAGACTGTGCCAACTGATGAACTTAGATTTCCCTCATTAAACAAAGGCAAGAATTGCTCAGGCTATGTCTTTGCTCCCTGATACAGAGTATCTAAAGGGCACTAGAAACAGACCTCTGAACTGGATGGAAATTTGAAGTGAATGACACGGCTTTATCAGGCAGTGGAGGACATATATCTGTGGACTTAGTGAGCTCTGTGCAGTATCACCAAGGTTCTGAGTCCTTTTGCATCAATGGGATTAAACCCAGGGAGACTTTTAAGCTCGTGTGGTTCTGCAGATACAACCCTTTGAACTGCGTTTCTTTCCCCTGGTAAACAAAACAAAACAAAAATAGAGGAGTATGTATTTATTTATGTTGGTGGCTCTCAACAGCTGTTTTATGATATTTCTAGATTAATTCTATTCCAAAGGCTACTTCAGGATTTAATTTCATCTCTGGTTCCAGAAACCATCACAGAATTTCAACATTAGCCCCCAAATATCTAACTGGGACCTGCTTCCATGAGTTCTTAAGCCACTCACCATCCCATCCCTGAAGTGTCCTGCAGTGTCTTACTGATTTGGTAGAGTATGTGCATCAGACTCAGTACCTAGCACATAGAAGGTATTCAGGAAAGAGTTTTCATTAATAGATAGTTAGAATGGTGGGTTAAGACACCTTTTAAAGGCAACATCTTGTATTCAAACTCCAAACTCGTAGGGGTTTTCTAAGCTTACTGTCTCACTATTAACTATCTTACCATTCCATACATGAATTCTTCACCGGGACAATCATATTATGATGGGGCCTAGATTCAGTAGGCAAAACAATTTTCTCTAATGAAGAATAAGGTGTAGCAATATGAGACAATTTTCAGGCAGCTGTGTTCTCCCCACTTCTATCACCCCATTTCCTTTCCTCTTTTTCTCTTTAGGTCCACTAAAAGAAGTGTCTTCTCTTGAACAAAAGTGGTGAGTTGGGATCAGAAGAGTGAGTATTTCTGCAGAAGCCTGTGCTTTTTTATTCTAATGTTCCTTATTTTAACGTAAATTTAAGAGATCAGCAATGGTTCAAACGTTCCCTAAAACAGTATAAATTAATGATTAGATAATACGTGTTGAGAATAAGATTTTTCATTAGTTTTTCCTAAGAAGGATTGCAAGATCATTTTTTTCCCTACGCAAGTTTTAAACCTACTTCTATATTTCATAGATAGAAAATGACTATCTTCTAGAGGCATGTTCTGACTCAATAATGTTTGACTTGAATGGTTGCACCCACCACCGGGGTGGCCGAGTGGTTAAGGCGTTGGACTTAAGATCCAATGGACGTTTGTCCGCGTGGGTTCGAACCCCACTCCCGGTAGTAGCTCTCTGTTTTCTCCTAAAAGTAAAAATTATGCGAAGTTATAAAACTAGTGCTATTGCCTGTTACTAGACCTTAATTTCTTTCATCCGGTTAGATGGACTTTCTATAATTGGTGAGTTTGGGTAATTTACTTAAAAAGTAGTTATTTGTTTTAAAATCAGTTTTTCCCTCAAGATTTAGTTTTTATTGATAAGACATACTAAAATCCAGCTATCAAAATTGCCCATCTAGAGTTAATGAGAGTATATGTTATTCTAAACGAGACATACAGGCAAGATGTCAAGAATTAAAATATAACCTTTAAATCTTAATTTCACACTTCAAATAAATATAAATTAGAATAATTTCCCAAATCATGAAAACATAATGAAAAATGTACATTTTAAGTCATTTGATTGTTTCATAATATATTATATAGCAAAAACTGATATATTTATAATTTCAGCCTTCAGATAGCAAACTCCATAATGCCATTATTCATTTACACTAGGCAAATGTTTAAAGAGAATAGTTAACTCAAATTTCATACTTTATAAAATGGGACTTAAAAGATTGACCTATGTAAGGGAAAAAACAGTCTTGTCCAGAGATGGTTAACTATAAATATAAAGTGTATCACAGTGTTAAAAATCTCTGCATTCTATAGAGAGATCAATAAAGATAGTTTAAGGGTTCTGAGGGAGAAAAGCATTCTACATCACAAATTTAAAGAGCAAAGCTGTATGTATAAATTCACTAAGGAATACACTTAAACGTTGCATTGCCACATGATCATCATTTATTTTTTTGAAAATGATAACAATGAAGTACATTTTGAATATGCGTGCGTCAAAACCAAAAGGTTTTTACTTTATCAGCAACTTTTGGTGTGTTTTTAGGTTTTGGTTTCCAGAGGACATTTTTCACAAATCTTGGAACTGTACCTCTGTCCATCTTGCCAGCCTTCTTTTTGCTTGCTATCTCCTAGACTCTGGTTATATATGCTCTGATTCCTTCCAATTCCTGCTTTACTGTGTGCCTTTAAATTACATAATTCTATCTCTGTGGTGTTGAATAAACTCCAAATATTAAATTTACTGTGTTTAATTTCTGTTCTGTTTAAGCAGAAACGAAATCCACTTTTGCTTGATCAAGTGGGTTTAACTTCTGCAACAACTCTTTTCTAGAAGCAGAGATCAAGGCCTTCAGCATTTCATCCAGGGCACTAACGTAATGCCCAAATGTTGATAAATACTCATGAATATCTACTGGGTCATTGTCATTAATTTCTCTATCTGCCATTATGACCAACTAGTTAGCCTTCCAGTCCTGTCTCTCTGGAAAGCCGTTAGATGACTGTGTCATCAATGAATAGGCAGTTCTAAAATCTATATATTTTTAGTTGTTTTCTATGTGTTTGTTTTGTTCTTTGTACCTTTCTTTTATCTCTACTTTCCTGTCTTTGAGATAAACATATGGGCATTTTTACATAATTCTATCTCCACTATTGCCTTATCATTTGTCTTTTATAAGACAATCTTTAGTGCTTTCCCTAGGGTTTTCTATATACACTATAATTAATCAAAAGTTTTCTTCAAATAATATTATACTTCCTCCTGTGTGGTATGAGAAACTTGCAATATTTATCCCCTCTGTTATTTGGATTATTGTTGTCATACATCTTGCATGGATGTGTGTTTTTATTGTACATGTCACTACTACTTCTGCTTTATGCAGTTAATTTTCCAGAGGGATTACAATTGGGAAAAATAATTTCTTATGTATACCTTCATTGTATTCATTTCCATAGATATTTATTCCTTTGTATCTCATGGGCCTCATATTCCTATTTTCGTGAAGAATTTCTTGTAATATTTCTTAATGTACAGGCCTATCAGTAGTTTTAGTTTGTCTGAAAATATCTTTATTTCTTCTGGATTTTTGGAATATTTTTTTGCTTAGTAGAGAATTCTGAATTAGCAGGGGTTCCTCCTCACCCTTTATTTTTTGGTCTCAGCACTTTAAAATGCCATTCCATTGGTTTCTGATTGAATAACTTTTGGCGAGAAGTCTGCTGTGAGTTTGAATTTTTCCCAGCTATGTGCAATATGTATTTTGCTCTTTTACTGTTGTCAATAGCACTTCTCTTTCTTTTTGGTTTTTAGCAATCTAAATATAGGGTTTTTCTCAACCGTTTCTGTATGTCCTGTTTAATCTTCTCTGACCTTAGAGCTGTGGTTTGATGAATTTTTTTCTTTTGAGAAAGTACTCAGTTACTGTCTCTTAAAATATTTTGTTTGCCATTTTCTCTTTCTCTTTACTTCTGGGATTCTCATTACAAATAGGTTTGACCATCCGACATCAATCAGTAACTCTTCAATGCTTTTCTTTTTTGGTATTTCAACTTCAATAGTTTCTATTGACCTACCTCAAGTTTATCTCTTCTTTCCTCAGCTCTATAGTCTACTAGTTAACTTAAAATCTGTTATTATTTAATTTTAAGCATACTCAGTTGACTTTTAGTTTCCAACAATCTACCAAAAATTCTCAACTGTTTATTTATGCCGTCCATCTTTTTCATTAGCCTTTAAAGAATTTCAACATGTGCAACATATCTGAATCTCATTCTGCTGATTGCTTTTTCTGTTGGCAATGCATTAATTCTTGATTTTTTGAGTTTCTTGTAATTTTTCATTAACTGCTGGATATGTTATCAGGATTGTAGAGTGTGAGGTGAATGGTATTTATGCTTATAGATTGGCATCTCCTTTTTACCAGGCTATTAATGCATGAGGTTAAGTAAATTTAAGCAGGAGTTGAGATATGTTTTTGTTTTATTATAATTTTCTTCAGTGCACATCTGGCTTCAAATTCCTCTGACACTATTTTGGATTTAGGGAATGGTTTGATTTGCTTAATGCTTTTCCAATGTTTTTCCTCTACCCTTAGTTTTAGGTCTTCTCTGTATGTTCCAGAGTTTCTCTCCATGGGTTTCTTGTCTTTTCCCCAGAGGTAGATTTCTGGTGTTTGGTAATTGGTGTTTGCTGTGTAGTAGAGTTGTATATGGAGTTTTCTATTGTAATTCAGCTTCAGTCTTTGCACTCTCTGTGACCCTGGGTCTCTGAGGGGGTATTTCTTAGTCACCCCCAACATCCTCCTGAAGTTAACTTTCTCTAATATTTTGGGTCCAATGCAGTTTTCTGACACCCTCCAGGGTAGACAATTTTATCCTTTTCTGCTTTCTCTAGTTTCTCTTGTTCTCTCCTGTAATAAAGCTTGCTGCTACTCCCTCAGTGTTTAAGTCTTCTTTCTTAGGGGCTAAGACTCCCCTCTGCTTGACCTGGATGCCAATTCTTCAATTTCCTCATTTCTGTACAATGTTTTAAAGAGTGCTTGGCACATACACACATTAACAGATATTTATGACCCTAGACCTTCATGGTTTCTACCGACCCCAATTTTTTTGTTGTTGTTTGTAGGAGAGAACGTTTTTTAAGGATGCAATCTACATTTCTATTATCAGCACGAGGAATTTTACAACATATTTTTAAAGTAAAAATTCCTGTATCTTTTTGTCATCATGCTCTGCAGCTGCTTGCAGATTTGAAAAATCTTGATACAAAATAACAAGCTATTCTGAGCCTTAAGTCCCAGGGTTCTGGTGGGCTGTGGTGAGGTCATAGATACTGAAGTTGAGGAAACAATCTGTTAGTTCAGGGATTTACAGATGCCTACCCCTATCCTGGGTCCTGAACTAGGTACCTTGAGGATGTATGTGGAACTGCTTCCAGGATGTACGAAGCCACTAGGTCATCAGGGCTGATCCAAGAATAACATGATTTAATGAAAATGCTGGGAGACACTGAATGGGATTTGAACCTGTGTGGGGAAAACCCCACTGGATTTTAAATTCAAAACCTTAACGACTCCACCATCACAGTCTAGCTTAGACCTGCTACTTAGGCATTAAAAAAAGCACATATACTCAAGGTCCTCACCTCTATATTCCTGTCTATCAATGCTATTCTTCTTTATTTGGCGTGTTTAGTGCAAACAATACCCCAAAGGAGGTCACTCTCCCAAAGCCCTCATCAAACTTCTCTGCTCAACCCTTTTCCATCTTCATCAATTTGACCCCATTCATCTATCCAGTCCCCAGGATGTAAAATCTCACTCTGAGAAAAAGCAGTAATCCAGTATTATAAGAATCTCTAGTGGGTTCTAATAGAATGTGGTTGTATCCTTATACGAAGAGAAGATTAGGATACAGACACACAGAAAAAAGACCACTTTTTTCAGAGGGAAGACTGCCACCCTCAAGTCAAGAAGAGACATCTCAGAAGAAATCAACACTGAGAATGCTTTGGTCTTGGATGTCCAGCCTCCAGAAATATGAGAAAATAAGTTCCTGTTGTTTAAAGCACCCAGTCTGTAGGACTTGTTTGTTATGACAGCCATAGTAAATGATACAGGGTCGCCATATATATGAAAAAAGGCACGGGGAAGTAGGACACAAAAGAAAAGAGACCTTTAAGAATTTGAGGAAACAAGCTGCAGGCAAAAACTTTACATCATGTATGCTGACAATGATATCCTCAGTGTCAATAAATACTATTTAATCCAACAGCTAGGAGTAGGATGAAGAAAAAAAAAATTATAAAACAAGTTTAGGGGTGTGCCCTGGTGGAACAGTGGTTAGATCCATCACCTCTGAAGGAGCCCAAGTCACATACCCCTGGGTTCTGGGTCCAGGGGGAAACAGAGTGAACAACTAAATAAAAATAAAATAAAATGCTTCTAAAACAAAACAAAACAAAAAAAACAACAAAAAACAAAAAAACAACCCACAAGTTTAGGGGAAGAGAGGAAGCTTTGAGATCTTTTCTAGTTTATTGACAATCATATTAACAGAATCTTTGATTAATTTTTTTTTTCTCTAGCATGAGCTCCTGGTTTCACTTCCTAGTTAGCAGGAATGAAGTAAGGAGTTGTACTAAGTGTACTCAAGATCCTATTCCACAAAACACTCTGCTGTGTAGGATGATATGCTATTCTACCTGTATTTCAAACACAAATATCCTTTGATGGACATTTCCACAAAGGTATGAGATATACTTGCACACCTGAGAGATTATTTTCTGTCAATATTATTCTCTGAAGGATGATTTTTAATAACAAGATTAGAATAAACCTAATTATTCAGAATCATTTAATTAGATAAATTATGGCAGTGTGATGGTATTTAGAAATGGGTCCTTTGAGATGCGATTAGTCACGAGATGGTGAGTCCTCATGAAGGGGATTAGGCCTTTATAAAACAGACTCTGAGATCCTTTTACCCCTTTCTCCCTGTGCGAACACAAGAAGAATGCAATAAAGAAGTAAGAATTCTATGAAAGTGCAGTTTTGCAACTATATTTGACAGAGTTACTGAGAACCCAGGATATAGTTAACAAGGACATGTCACTGGCAGTGCTGTCATTCTATGTAATTGAAAAACCTGCTTTACAGAACTATAGTTTGACTTCTTTTTCTTCATAAATAGAAAAAAGAGAGAGAAATGCTTTTCATTTGAAGAGCCGGAGTTATCCAGAGGGTGACAGTTAGAAAAGCCCCTGCCATTAGCCAGGGAAACGGGGGGTGGGGGGGGGGGGGGGGGGGGGTGGAGTAAGCGGGGTTAAATGTTACACTGTGGAAGGAGGTAGGCACCTGGGAGGTTGAGAGAGGAGGGGAGCTTCACATGACCAGGAGGGAATGACTTCATCTTTACACTGAAAGTAAAGATAGGTTTCTTAGAGAAACCATTTCTATAGATAAACCTACACCCGGATAATACCTCTCCAAAACTACATTTTTTCTTGGTTGGAGCAGAGATCCCTTCTTTTTCCATTAGAGAAGGACAGAAAGATTGGCAGGAAGCAGCTCCTTGTCTTCCGGGGCCTTCATTGTTCTCGACTCAAAATAATCTGCATGTCAGAGCCCAGCTTCTTGAGGAGACCAGTTCTGAGAGTCTTGGGGAGATCTGTTTTGAGCTCTTTCAGCAGTAAAAAAAATAACCTAGAAAACTTTTCTAGTCCCAAGGTCCCTAGCCAGTCACCCTTTTCTGGCCTTTCAGATTAGATTCTTCTTGTTACTTTAAAAATTAAATGCTAGTTTGTTTGTTTGTTTTTTTGAGACATTTTTGTATTTAGTTCGTCTAACAGCCCATACTGAAAGCGCTTAAAAGAAGGGTGATCCTTTTTCCTTGGAGCAGAAGAACCCAGTTGCTGTAAATGTTATTAGGTGTAGCAAATCCTGTTAGTACTTAACCAGTCTTGGCTTCCTCATTACTCCATCAGCCTGAGAGCAGCCCAGAGTGGTGGGGAAGTTTCTCCTTTCCTTTGATACCTCAAATATCCTAGACTTGGAGCTAAAGAAGCTTGAAAACTCAAATACCAGTTAGTTCACACACACACAGACACAAATCCTCCCATGTAACCTACTCTCTAAGCAAAATACCATCAAAAGACAACCTAGCAAGACAAAACTTTCAAACAATCATTGCTCTACTCCAACCAAACAACACAGAAGAAACCTGTGGGGCCCACCTCCTCGCAGGTCAGCAAAGGCTAAGTGGGAGCTGAGACTTCCATACTCGGGAGGCTGTAACAACCAGGAGACCCAGCACTCCCGTCTAGGGGGTGTCAGAGAAGGCCAAGTACGAAGCCAGGACCTGCAGATACCGTTGGAGGAGGACAGCAGAATCAGGACTTTATTCATTGCTCACTAGTAACTGAGTCCTCCCTCCACCCATCTCCTGGTCAGTGGAGCCAAAATTCTTACACCTTTCAGCTATAAAGAGCATCCCCTTTTCTGGTGTCAGTGGAATCAGTGAGGGGTGCTGGAATCCTAACTCCACCTGACATCTGTTTTAGACACGCTGTCTAAAAAGAAAGTTCAAATACAGTGATGGAGGTAGGTTGAAAGTAAAAGGATGGAAAAACTGGGAGAAATCTCTTCAACGTTTTTGAGGAGGAAGATCTCCCGTGTAAAATAGTCGGGGAAGATAGGCTCTGGAGAAGCCTGCCCCCAGGTACTTTGGCCCCTGCAGCCCCGAGTGCGCTCGGGTGCCACCCAGTGTCGGATGACCAGCCTGCAGCGCCGAGTCCAAGAAGCGCACAGATTCAAGGTCAGGGAACCTCGGAACAAACGTCTGAGACCCGGCGACCGGAGGGTGCGGGTTCCCAGGTCCCATGGCCTCTGGGAAGAGCTGATCAGTTTGGAAGGCTGTCCAGGAAGGGAGAATCCGCACCCCGCGCTTGGCATCCGAGTCCTCCGAACTCTGTACTGCAGCAGATCCAGGGTTCGTTCTTGATGCGCCCGCCGCCACCTCCGGCTTGAAGCCGCCGGGTGTTTGCTCCCAGCCTTCGGAGTAGTTGGAAGGAAGTCCCGCTCGGGTCGTTTCTGGGTCTTCTCTGATCAGTTTGACAAAGACTTTAAGTTTTCCCAAGAAGAAGCACGGGTTTATCTGTGCTGGCAGCAGGGATCTTGCCATTTATTTATTTTTAAAGTAAAAACATTTCTCAATTTTTTGGTTTAAAAAAAAAAAAAAAAGCCAGCCAACTTCTTTCGTTGGAGACAACTTTAAAAAGTATAAGTAAAAAGAACCTTTTCGGGTGGCCGGTTAGCTCAGTTGGTTAGAGCGTGGTGCTAATAACGCCAAGGT
>RJWH01004711.1:76593-98632 GCA_004363575.1 Solenodon paradoxus
ACAGGCTGGAATGAAGGTGAGTAGGTAAACAGGAAGGGAGAAGAGGAGGAAAAGCTTTTATTTATTTATTCTTATTTAGTTGTTTACTCTGGCCCCAGGATGTATATGGACTGCTCCCAGGTGTGCTAGACTACTGGGCCACCAGGGTGAACTTTTAAAAAAAGAGATCGTAATGAGCTAGAGTGTGTACATTTAGGGAACTGGGAAATAAAATGAGAGAATGTCTTGTATTTCTGGAAAAAAATATTGCTTTGATATAATTTAAGCTTTTGGAAGAGAAAACATAACCCTCTCCTTTGTGATGGTAAGTTATTTGACTGGTTATGTTGCAGGCCTAGCAAACAAGGAAATGGGACACCCAGGTTTTATCAGGAAGCAAGGTTTAGTGGTTCTGCCCGCAGGGTTCAGCGGGTTCACATCCAAAGGATAAGCTCCAATTGTGCTGAGGCTCCGTCTTTTATACCTTCCAGTTAGTGTGGCACAACACCTTTTCCATATATGGTTACAAAGGATTTCGCTGGTTACGTTGCCTACAGAATAGTATACGTCAAGTCCCTCCTCCTTACCACGTCACCTCTGTATATTTTCAAATTCCTCCTATCGCAGTTAAGGTACTGAGTTTATCATGTTAGTGTCAAAAGCATACCTCTTCGTATACAGCAACTGGTATTTACTTTTACTTTTTTCTTTATGTGGGAAATGGAGCACCTGACATTCCTAGGAGTTCTCCTTTTCTCTCTTTGACAACCCAGTTCCCTATCCCATTCTTTTGTGTAAGCATAGAAACCCGTTGCTCTGTTTACTCTAGAATTTACGACCATGTACATTCTCCATACATATGGTAGGGGCTAAAACATCACGCAAGTCTCCGGGATTTGGTCTCTTGTACATGCTTCATTCTGACATGAAGAAGACAGTGGAGGACTGTCTCTTCAATAAAGAGATAACTGAATGTGGCCACATGCAAAATAATGAAGCCAAATCACTCTAATGCTATTCACAAAAATTAAATCAAAATGGACTAGAGACTTGGACTAAGACTGGAAACCATCAAATTCTTGGAAGACAACATAGGGAAGACATTCCACAACATCAGTCTTCGAGAGGCCTTCGGAGACTCAACTACAGCATCAAAGGAAAATAAAAAGAAAAATAAACAACTGGGACAACATCAAACTGAAAAGCTTCTTCACAGTGAAAGAAAACATCACCAAAACAAAAAGACAACCTACTAACTGGGAGAAGACATTTGCATTTCATATTTCTAATAAGGGCTTACATATCCAAAATATACAAAGAACTCATAAACTCAGTAACAAAAACAGGCAATCAAATCGAAAAGTGAGAAGAGAAATTGGAGAGACATTTTTCCAGAGAGGATATACAGATGACCAACTGGCACATGAAAAGATATTCCTGCCCAATGACTTTCAGGGAAATGCCAAATTAAAACAACAATAAGATATCGCTGTACAACTGAGAGACTGGCTATTATTCAAAAGTCTGGAAACAACAGATGTTGGTGAGGATGTGAAGAAAGGGAACACTTTTACACTGTTAGTGGGAATGAAAATTCATGCCACTCCTTTGGAAAACAGTGTGGAGTTTCCTCAAAAAATTGAAGATGGAAATCCCATATGATTCCACCATCCCACTTCTGGATATTTACCCAAAAGATGCAAAAACACTAAATCCCAGATTTATGCATGTTTACTGCAGCCTTATTCACAGAGCTAAGGACTGGAAACTACCTAAGTGCTCAATGTCAGATGAATGAATCAAGAAGATGTGGTGCACATATACAATGGAATACTACACAACCCTTAGAAGAGATGAATCCTGTCATTTGATTCAACTGGGTGGATCTAGAAGGGATTATGCTAGGTGAAATTGTAGAAGGGAGGAAGCCTCACCCCAGTTTCTAGCTGCTGAGGACCAACAGTGGCCACTCAGCCACCAGGTGCCTGAAAGTCTAGACTGTCTGGAAGCTACTGACTAGATAAAAGGGACCCCTTTCTGAGAACAAAACCTTATGTGCATTTTACAATTATGCGAATGCTGTGTGTTCTCCATGTGAGGAATTCGCAAATCAAAAACTGAATTCCGTTTGTAATTCCTATTCTAATTCACACCTTCCCCTCTCCCTCACCAATAACAGTGTATCCCCAAAGTATTTCGGGGCTCAGATTCTACATCTGGCCTGTGCATAATAAACCTATCTTCATTACTTCTAAAAGAGCACCATTTGGATTTGTTGGTTAAGAGAGAGAGCTATTACAAAATAAGTCAAAAGAAGAAAGATACCATAGGTAAAATGTAAATAGACAAAACAAAGGAACAGACAAAATAAAACCAACTCTTGGACAATTGCAACAGAACTGAGTTTACCAATAGGGAACGGGATGGGAGTGGTAAGTGGTATCAGAGCCCCCTGAATAGTGGTGAAGAATACTTGGTGATTTGGTAGAGGATTTGATGTATGTCTGAGGAAAGGAGAGGCTGTACCTGTGGGGAAACTACACATATGAGATGACCATTTTGACAATGCTGATTCTTCCCAACCACGAGCAAGGAATGTCTTTTCATCTCTGTGTCTTCCTCTATTTCTTTTAAGAAGGGCTTCTAGTTTTCACTGTACAGGTCTTTCATCTCCTTTGTTAAGTATATTCTAAGATATTTAATTTTTTTTACCTTCTATTTTAACAGCATGGTTTTCTTGGTTTCATTTTCTTCTAGCATGTTGTTTGCCTACAAAAATGCAGTGTATTTTTGTTCCTTGATTTTGTAGCCCACCACTTTACTGTATTTGTTGATTAATTATAGCAGTTTTTTTGGACAGAGTTTTGGGGGTTTAAATATATATAATCATGTCATCAGCAAATGGTGATAGTTTAACTTCCTACTTTGCAATTTGGATTCCTTTTATTTCCTTTTCTTGCCTAATTAGACCTCCAGTATGATGTTAAATAGCAGTGATGAGAGTGGACAACCTTGCCTTGTTCCTGACTTAGAGGAAATGCTTTCAACTTTTTGCCATTGACTATGATATTGGCTGTAGGTTTATTGTATATGCCCTTATTATTTTGTGGTATGTACCTTCTATTCCCATTTTATACGGGTTTTTTTTTTTTTTTAATCATAAATGGATATTAGATCTTGTCAAGTTTTCTCTGCATCTTTTGATATGATCATGTGGTTTTTCTCTTTTGCTCTTGTTCACATGGTATGTTCAACCATCCTTGCATGACTGGGATAAATACCAGTTAGTCATAATGTATGATTTTGATGCATTGTTGTATTAGGTTTGCTAATATTTTGTTAAGAATTTTTGCATCTGTCTGTGCTCATTAGAGATATTGGTCTGCTAGTTTGGAAGTGTTCCCTGTTCTTCAATATTTTGGAAGAGTTTGAGAAGAATAGGTATTAATTCTTCTCTGAAGTTTTGGTAAAACTTGTTAGAAAAGCCATCTGGTCCTGGACTTTTATTTTTAGGGAGACTTTTGATTATCTCTTCAATTTTCTTGCTCGTGATCATTCTGTTCAGTGTTCCAATTTCCCATGTTCAGACTTGGTAGACTTATTTTTCTAAAAACCTGTACATGTCCCTCCACTTTATCTTTGGTGTAGAGTCATTTCCTTTCAAGCTTATAGAGTTTCAGTTGAGAAATCCACTAGTAATCTTATGGTGATGCTTTGTATGTGACTTACGGGTGTCCTTTGTATTTCTCTAGTTGCTTTTCTTTTCTTTTTTCTTTTTTTTAAGGAAAGGCACAGGCAGCAGGCAGGAAGAGAGGAGGAGGAAGCACTTTATTTGTTTTTATTTAGTCTCTCACACTGGTGTTCCTCCTGGCCCGAGTCTTGAACCTTGGAACTTGGGATGTATGTGGACTGCTCCCAGTATTATTTCTCCAAATAGAGATTCTGCCTGCTTTCTGCCCCCTCTATCCTCTCTTTCTGGGACCCATATGACTCAAAAGGTGTTCCTTTTTATGTTATCCCATAGATTGTGAATGTTTTCATTTTTTTTTTCCTACTTTTTCCTCTTTGCTGATTTGTTCCAGTGCATTCCTCTGCCCTGTCTTCTAGTTCACTGAATGTATTGGAGGCTTCATCTGTCTTACTCTTGAGTCCATCTATTGAGTTCTTTAGTTCTGCCAACCTGTTCTTCATTTCTTTGATGTTTCTTCATTCTTCCTTCTCTTTTTTGTTGTTCTGTTTTTCTCCCTCCATTGTTTTCTCACCACAGGCAAGGAGGAAAGACTCATCTTAACTTGGAAAGTAAAGGTAAATAACTTCCATGACTTCCCTTTCTACATTCTTCTAGGCATTAAGGACAAAATAGCTTTTCTGGATTAGGAGAATGGTGGCAGGCTAGGGAGTGGCAGATTTTTTTTTTTAACCTAATTTAATAGTTGAAGGGTTAGAAGAATGCTTTTGCCTCTGGGGGCTGTCCTCCACTGTCCTTGGCTTCCTGTCAAAGAGGGGCATGTACAAAAGGCTAATACTGAGAGACTTGGGGTGTTCTGTTTTAGCCCCTACAGAAGCATCCCTTCAATGTGTTGACTGAGTTTATTGGGACAAGTGTCAGGTGGTCTGACTTTGTTATTGCATTGTTGTTGTTGTTTTTATTTATTTTATTGTAGTAACTTATTCTACATGTTAAAATAAACTCATATGTATAGGCTCCCCATTCCTCATATATATGTCAACACATCCTGTTCTCTACCTCACCTTTATCCATTCAGACAAGGATTGGGCCATCTATTGACATCCACCTGAGAACAAATTTATCCCTCTGTGACTGAGCTTTTGGTAAATATATTGCAGAAATAACACTTTAAGATATCATATATAGGTCTAAAGGTATTTTCAGCCTTTACTGTTTGGAAGAAGGAAAAAATACTGCAGTATTAATGTTATAGGAGGCTTATGTGTTTTTTCCTCTGAATTCTTAGCTGAGTTATTACTCTTGTGATAAAAGATTCATGAGAAAAACAAACAAGTTTATTAACATGTATTCTTCATATACATACAGGAGTTATCCAGGGGGAAAGGAGCAACTTCAGGAGGAGGCGATTCTACTTTATATAAAATGATTAGCAAAGAACAACACATTTGTGGAGATAAGACTGGAAAAGGAAGTAAGTTTTAGACTTCCCAGTGCAGAGATCAAGGTGAGTTAATTAAGTTTGTTATTTAGATTCCTGGTTGGTAGGGTCTGGAGTTTTCTCTGATGATTTAATCTTTGTCAATCCTGGAAAAAAGGTGTCGGGGTGGAGGGTGGGGGTGGGTGGGGATGCCTTTGTAAATCTTGGTCCTGCTTCCAGGTCAGTGGAGGAAGGCAGAAACTTTTCTTTTATCTGCTTCTCACTTGCTTTCAAATCACAATCCTTGTGTCAAAGGGGCATGTTTTGGGGGTGGCTGGATCTACTGCTCTTCACGATCACCTGTTTTTGCTCACATTTCATTGGAAGTAGATGAAGCAAGTTGCTGATAATAAAATGAGGAAGAGGAAATCATTTTATGATTTATGTATGAAAAGGATTTCAGGCATAGTGCAGGGCCGCTTTTATTAGTGAAAACACAATGCTGATCACAACCTTTGAAATCAATTTAGATAAAATGGGGAAAAATCCAATGTGTAGGACAATGCTATAGAGTACATTTTATTTTATGCATTACAGTGTCACTTGAAATTCAAGTAAGTGGTCATCTATTCGTGATTTGTTTCCTCAAAATGTCATTAAGCTCTCATTTCTTCCTCTTATGCTCAGAGGTTCTATGACAATACAAAGGTGGCAGTTTGTAGGGCTGTACAAAACTAAAATGATGAGAATCTAAATTTCACCAGTGCTCACTATGTATTCTCAAAATAAGAGTGTGACTCCAAACCAAATGCATAGACTGTTAATTCTTTGCCTGACACTGGCAACCAAACTCCATCATTAAACTGAAAATGTTAGTCAAGATGAAGAGATCGCAGACTGAATGCCCAACATTGAACTTGAAGTACTGTATTACTCTACCACATACAAGGTAATTTTTCATCAATTCATATATTAATCTTACCAATTATCAGGAGAGCCATTGCTCCAGAACCCCTTTGCATTTTCTTCATCTCGACCCCTCACATAGTGATTGGAATAGCAATTCATTATAGATTTACCACCTGTATAAATTCCTTAATACATCTGCAACATTTTTAGTGGCAACTACGCTGTTGAAAATAGAAAACCAAACAGAGAAGGCCCCACTGGGATTCGAACCCAGGATCTCCTGTTTACTAGACAGGCGCTTTGACCAGCTAAGCCACAGGGCCCCTTTTGAGCTAATGTTCAGTCATATCATATTTATAAATTTTGAGGGTGTGTGTGTGTGTGTGTGTGTGTGTGTGTGTGTGTGTGTGTGTGTGTGTGTGTGTGTGTTTGTAAAATGTAGATATTTGCCAGAAACATACTTGCTTTTGTGACATGGGAAACCTAGCTGTATTTTTTAACTTTATTAGCGCAGAAATTTCAACATTAAAACGATGTATTCTTCAATGCAAGGTTTAAAAAATGATTTCAAGTTAAATAAACGTGAAATTCCTATTTCATGGTGACTGTCGCCCTCTAGAGGAAATAATGGATATTGCAATAAGTCCAATTGGTTTTCCTGTTCTTTGATTCTGTTCACAAGTGTTGAATATTTCAGGCACTTTTCAACGTATTAGAGATAGAACAGTAAATAAAACAGATAAAGTTACTTGCCTTATAGAACTTATATTCTAGATGGAGATAAAGAAATCAAAATTTAAGTTTTGCGACTTCTTTCCCCTCCCCAAACTCACAAGGGATGTAAGAACTAATCCTCTTAGTTCTGGGTAAGAGCCCACGTTGCTACTTTCGGAACAAATTCATTGCTCTTGAGCAAGACTGTCACACTTCCTTCTAGTTTATCAAACCTGGAATAAGAAAGCAAGCAAAGACAAGGACAGACTCAAGCGGAAGAGATTGGCAGTTACCCTGTTTCCAACTCGCCCAAACCCGACACAGTTCTTTCTAAGACGGTTTGAACCTCAGCAGATCTATTGCTTAGTGTGGCATTCTTGGCATGAGCTATCTTTGCTTCTGTCTCGGTCAATTTCTGCTCATTGACTTGAGATGAGAGGTCGTGTGATTCTAAGATGCTCCCTCTGTCACATGGAAAGTAGAGACACCCACAGCATCCTGGGTGTGTGTGTGTGTGTGTGTGTGTGTGTTATTCACCACATTTTCGCCTACTTTTGTTTTTATTTCTCTGTATCCTTCACTATTTTGCAATCTTGGAGGACAGGTGCATGGTTGACTTTCCACCATGACCTTAGCCCAGCATCACTTTGATGTCAACATCCCTAGTCCATCAGGTTCTAATCTACGGTAATGTGACTCTCAAGGGAGATGAAAATTGAGAATGTTTGGATAACACACACAGGAACAATTAGGATTCTATAACCAACAACCTCCTCCAGCTGGTGGCCCTCACCACTGACAACTTTCAAAAGTCTCCGGTTAATATTTTTTCACCTGAATATGTTTAGAGATCTACTTGACTTGAGCAGCATCCCATCCAGTAAGGAAAAAGGTGCTGCAAGGAGTTGTAGAAAATGGGTGGTGTTTATAGTCAGAAAAAAGGGTGAGACAAAAAAAAAGAAAGATTATCTCTTGGGAGAAGGCAGGAAATTTTATCATGTAGATGACCCACTAATGCTGAGCAGGAACTCCATATTGGTGTAAAATTCCATATTTGGGAGAGGCTGAAAGACAGTTAGTTTAGATACTTAGTCTTGGTGAGTTTGGGATAACTGACTCTGTTTGGCACCCACCTAACCACCTCCCCCCCACCCCCACTTAACTCTCTCAGATCTTCACCAAGGTTTTGGAAAGCAGGTCACAGAGTTTGAAGACTTATCAGATCAAGATATGTCTTGGGGTGTGAGGGGAAAGGCTGTGTAGGGGAGGTAAAATTTTCTTCTGCCCTCTTAGGTTCTCTGACTGACCTTGAAAAAGGAACAGTGATAAGAAAGATCAAAGGGAGAAAAATGTACTTTAAAATAAGGGAGCCCTCACAGGAAAAATCAAGACCCAAAGAAGCAGAGACCAATGCTTACCTACTAGGTTGGACAAGGTGACAAGACTAAGGAGTTTGGACTGGGGCAGTTAATTATGGAAAAGTTGCTGGGAAGATCAGGGTTAGTTTGCACAGAGCTCTTTAGACCACCCCTCTCTGGTGCAGAGACGGTCTTCATTCCTCCAGGTACTGGGAAGTTTTCTTTCACATGCAGAATGTATCTTTTGCTTTCAGGAAGAAAAAGGAAGTTCAGAGCCTCTTTCTTGCACTGGCTGTTTTCCAAGTGACTTTAACTCAAAATGATCAACATACTGGGCATAATAATTTGGGGTCATATGCTTTGATCCCTGATAAATGAAAGCATTTATGTGCTTCCCAGCTTAGTGACAAATATCCAAAGCTTAACTTAGCGGACAGTCTCCAACTGGTCAACTCTAATCCAGTCACAGATAAAGGGGTGTCATGAGAGCAGTGCTAATTTGATTTATGATCCCCTTGAAATAAAGATAGATTTTCCTCAGCAGCAGGGTTTTTTTTCTGCCGGGAACTAGGATGTATTATCTCCACACCCACGGGATTTAATTATTACCATTCTCAGTCTGCAGTTTCTCCACAAGTGTTCGACAGGTAGCAGAAGTTTCAACTAAATCTTCGAATGAATGGATTAAATTTGAGTATTCTAGAATTGTTCAAAGGACGCAAGTCAAGAATGTGGTTTTCGATAGATTGTTTTTAACCATCTATTCATAAATGACTTTGCTTGAAGATATTTAAAGCTTGTGTGCGAGTGAACTGTAACAGCACTAAAATTCTTTCTGTTCAAACTTTGAATAAAGTCTTTAAGTAGAATCCTAAATATCCTTATAGTCTTCTGCAAACTACATTTTATATTTGAGGACATGCACGCCCCTTCCGGCTCGCGGTTCCATAGTGTAGTGGTTATCACGTCTGCTTTACACGCAGAAGGTCCTGGGTTCGATCCCCAGTGGAACCATAAATAGGGATGTTTATTTTCTTTTTCCCTCCTTGGAAGGCAAACTACTTTTATTGGTGTGCTAATGGGAAACAATTGCTGATTATACCGCAGCTTTCCTTTAAGAAATGCACTTTCATACATCGCTTAGCTCTGGGGCTCAGGGCGCATCAAGCTGTCACAAAAACTATTTTTGTTATTTCAGCCTCCTCTCACCACATAAGAATCAGGAAAAAACAGGTTTCCAGAAGGCCGAATGCCTCGAGACCCTAAATATTTTCTCGCTTCAAAAACTGAAGAGATTTATTGTAGGAATTCCTGACACCGGCAAAGTGGGCGGAGGGAAGGTAGGAGGGGCCAGGGTCCGATTTTAGGTCCAAAGCAGTAACCAGGCCTCAGATCAGGGACATTTGGACTGGTCGCAATCAATCTGGCACTCCAGCCCTTTCCCAACCTGGGGTCTCGCCTTTTCTTTCCCAGCAAATCAAGCTTAACTTGGAACTCCTGCCTGCAAGTTCGCAGGAAGAAACTCTAGGTTTACCAGAGGGTAAGACAGAGGATCTCTGGCCTGGGAGGCTTTTTTACATTTGATGGTTGGTATTCTATATAGAAAATGAGAAATCTGCGAAAACCTTGATCTCACAGGGTGAGACTTCCCATCTTCTCTAATCCCACTTCCAGTAAACGAATTCTATCCAAAAGTTCAGAGCTTTCAACTTTTCAGTATCCTGCTCTTATCTACCAATGGAAAAGGCAGAATCATCATATATCTGAGGAATGTATTAAAGAAAGGTATAACAAGACAAAAACAAGAAACAAAAATCCACGAGAAACAAAATGCTTCTAAAGGACCAAGTCTCTGTAGGTAGAGCAATCCTGGGAACAAATCAATATTAATGTACTCAGAGAGCCACAATGAATACCAAAAGACAAGTGTATTTACACAAAGAAAAGAGGCTCTTGTAAAACAAAAACATGTGATCAGAAATAAAAAAATTCAATAAGTAGATCATAAAATATAATGTATTGGAATATCAAGCAAAAATAGTAATGAAGAAGAGAAAAAAACAAAAATATTAGAGAAATGTTATTTAGATGTTATTTAAAATATTACTTCTAGAAATAAAGAATAGGAAAATGTAAGGAAGATAAATCTCAAAAAGCCAGATTCATAATACAGTACTTAAAAGAAAATCTAGATCAGCAGGGATCATTGAGTATTCACAAGAAGGATAAAAATATTACTCTACCTGACTACTTAGGAAAACCAAGGAGAGCATAAAATAGTTGAGAGAGGTGAAAAACAGTCACAAAAGGATTAATTAACAGAATCATTTATTTTTTAAGATGGACACCAGAACAGGAAGGCAATGAAGTAATACCTTCAGGTGTGAAAGGAGATGTCTACGCTAGAATTCTCTAGGAAATTCAGGAATCTGAGTAAGCTAACACGTATAGTGCAAAAGAGAGCCATTTACACGTGTGTCTTCTTATAAACTTCACCTTCAGTACTCTTTTCCTCAGGATCTAGTGGAAAAATCTGTTCCATCAAAATAAAAACCTAAGCTAAGACGTAGGAAGGCTTGGGATAGGAAGAAAATGTAGGATGCAGATACAACATAGCAGCTAAGTGGAAGGTGACAGGAATGTCACCGAGGCCAGGCTGTAAGAGTCGAGCAATGTCTGGGGAGAAATTGTTTAAGGAGATGAAATTGAGAGAAATCTGTATGTGGATACACACCCTGAAAAGAAATGTAACTGGTGAATGAATTTGGGGTGGAAATAATGAGAGTTATTGAAAATTATGCAAGTAAATCTAAGATTACTTTGTCCATGTAGGAAGGTAGTCTGTTACACTGGCTTAAAATGATAAAATGTGCAAGGAAATTGAGTAAGTACAAATAAGGCATTATTTGTAGGTGTAATAGCTAGAGAGAAAACTAGAGAGTAAATGTTCAAAACAAATCAGTGAATTTAGTACATTTGCTAGATTTTGTTTATAATTTTCATTCAAAAACACACAGAAAATAAGGTTTAAAATTATACCTAAGAATTATACCTGATCATGTACAATACTTAGAGGTGAATGTATCAAAAATTACTGAAAGAAATATATAGAGCAATACCATGTGATTGAGAAAAAAAGCTCTATATAATAAAAATGCATAGTTTCTTTAAAATTGCATATATGCATAGATATTAAGATTTCAATAAATATTCTAAAAGATTCTGGTGCACACTGGTGGAGCAGAGGTTTCGAGCAGTCCACATACATCCTCAAAGTCCCTGGTTTAAGACCTAGGGCTGTGGGGAACAAACAAGAGATGAATAAATAAAGTGCTTCTTCCTACTCCATTAAAAACAAAAAACAAAAAACAAAAAAACAAACAAACACGAAAACTAACAAATTCTAATGCTTGGAAGAACTAAAGAGCTTTAGCAACCTAAATCAATTTAAAAAGAAAAATCTGATAAGACTTCCTTCTCTTCTAAAGATTAAATGCACTATATAGCATAGTAATTTATGAAAAAAAAAATAAAGTCCTGTCATAGATGAACCTAGAAGGAATTAGACTTAGTGCGATAAGTTAGAAGGAGAAAGACAAAATGCATTATGGTTTCATTCATATAGCGTGATATATAGAGGAACCAAACCAAATTAGACTTTAAAATAGACTATAAAATTAAATGAGTGGTTACCAGACTAGAAGGCAAATGGGGTAAAAGAGTTCAATTATATGGTGAAGGATAGAATTAAACTGCTGATGATGAACTTAATGTATTATATACAGATGTTGATTTATATTGATGAACGCCTTAAACTTATGATGTATGATGCAATATACCTTCAATAAAAAATTAAAAGAACAGTAATTCGCATGTATGATATTTTTGCAGAGAAGGCACAACAGAAAAATTGAAATATCATATCTGACATAGATGGCAGGGCAGATCAGAAGGGAAAAAGGGCCTATTCATTAAGAATCACATTCATTAATGTTTGGGTTCTAGACCCAGGTCTGAGGGCAACAACCAAAATAAATAAGCAAATAAATAAAAGTGCTTCCTCCTCTTCCTTTCTTAAGACAAGGCGCTGCTTCTTTCTCTCCCTTCCGCCTCTATTAAAAAAAAATGCCTTTGGAAGTCTTTTGTGGTTGAGTTTTTAAAATTTATTTATTTATTTTAAAAGGAAAGTTGCAGGCAGGAATGAAGTTAAGTAGACAGAAGGCAGAAAGAGAAAGGAGGAAGAAGCATTTTTAATTCATTTCCATTTAGTCATTCACAGTGGTTGTATTCCCTTCAGACCCAGGAGTATGTGGCCTGAGTCCTTTAGAAGCAATTGTCTTAACCACTACTCCACCAGGGTGCACCTTATCTATTTTTTAAAGGAAAGGTGCAGGTAGGGAAGAAGGTGAGAAGGCAGGCAGGGAGGCAGAGAGAGGAGGAAAAGTGTTTTATTCTATTTTATTTAGTTGCTCACATTGGCTGCTCTCCCCCACTATCCTTGGGACCCAGGGGGTAAACTCATGTCTTTGGAATGTATGAAGGCCATGCTCAGCCAGAGGTAGCTGACCTAACTGCAACTCCACCAGGGCATGCTGTTTTTATTCTTTAACCGAGAGTAGAGTTGCCTCTGATTTACCTCCACGTGGGCCATGAACTTCTTCTACTTACTACTTTGCTTGGAAGGCCAGCACTACATTTTTCAGCTTTCCTGATGGAGATACCAGAGATCAGGCAGACTTGTGTTTCTCATTGGCAAGAGGTGCTTCCCTAAGTTTTGCTAACGCTTTAGGCAGGTCCTGGGGAAGAGCCCTTTTTCCCCCTCTCCATTTAGAAAGCTTTCCAAGACAGGAGCAGCTATTTTAACAGTAAGGAGGTGTAGGAACAGCGTGGAGCAGGTTGCTGAGCCTCCAGGGAGATTCGAAGTCTCACTAGAGCGTTCCTTCTGGATCTCTGCTAATGCTAGAACAAACTGTCTGTGGTGTTAATCGTTCCTTTTCATGGTCCCCTGACTTTTGCAGTCATTCTTCTTATGATCTGTCTGTCTCCAAGACCCCCAAGCCTTCTGCAAAGTTAAGGTCTCTGATGGCAAACATTTCACCATCATTTGACTTCATAAATAGCCTGGCTGAAATCTTGAAAGAAACCTTCAGCCTGAGGACGGACAAAACCCTTCCTGCCATGATTGGAATTAGCTAATCATCACCAAAACAGCAGAGGACTGCATTCAATTTAAATAGATACTGAGGTTAGCATCAGTATTTACATCACCACGGTGCAAAGATCTTTCTCCATTTAAGTACCAAAGCTATTTGTTTAACAACAACAAAAAAATGACTTATTTTATCATGTGGTTGGTTTGCATCTTACTGTGCTAGTACCCTTAAATCTTTAGAACAATTGTAGAAAGTGGAAACTCTTAAAGGTTAGGCCTCCCTAAGATGTTCAGAGAGGTCCCCCTAAGATGTCCAGAAGAGGCCTTCTGAAGAAGTGGCATTAGGGTATAAGGATTACTTCAAGTTGAGATCTTTTAGGCTTATGAGAAAAATTTTACCACTCCCTTAACTACCTAGAAGAATGAAAATTTGGGGTATTCTAGAATTAGGGTTTTTATCAGAAAAAAATATTTCTATTGGAGAAACTTATTTATCTAGCAGGGCAGATATTTACTTGCAAATTATCTGGTCTTCATCATATGAGTCACCACCTGTTCATCATGTGATTCTCCTCCTTTCTCATTGTAGCCCCAGGTCCCTATCCCAATTCTCAGCTCAGGATATAAATACCGTCATTTGTGCCACTTACTATAGACTCCACATTCATGTAGATTCTCCATGCAAGTGTAATTAGCTTTGTTTCTCCTACTAATCTGTCAGATGTTAATCTGATTGCTCAATCAGCCTGAGAAAAGCCCATAGGAGTCGGGGAAATTTCCTCCCTGCCACACACTTTCATTAACTTCTCATAGAGGGATGAAGATATCGAGGCAGAAAGAGAAATTAAAAGCCAGACCCTGAGTGTTACAGACAGAAGAGGACAATTTTCTCCTGCAAATGTGGTTGTCAGGTTGTGTAGATCCTTCCAGATCAATGCTCAGGCATCCAGAAAAGGACACCTGGGAAATGCAGACTTTTAATTGCCCCCTGATCACTTTATACTGGGTTTGCTAGTGATACTCAAAGCTACACAGGATTGTTGTGAATCAGAGAACCTGACAAATCTAATAAAAACATGTGCTTGACACCAAGAATCAGAAAGTGTTTGCCAAACAAGTTTTCCACTTTTTGAGACAATCAGAGTGGTGGCTTTTTGGACCTCTATCACCCCACTTAACACTACAAATTAATTCTGCACCAGATCCAGGACCTTAACCCTCTTTTATAATTAAATACTTATTTATTTATTTATTTATTTTGGTGGAGTTCAGGGAGTAAAGAGGAGATAGGAATTTTGTATTTAGTATTTCATTATGATTGTTCCCTGCGCCATGACACAAACCCGGGTCCTTGGGATGTATGTGGATTATGCTGGGCCGGGGTGGACCCAACCGCTACTCCATTAGGCTTCACCCTAAACCTCTAAGAGGTAGCTTTGGGCTGTTGTCATGGATTTTGCTACTCAGGCCAGTAAGAGCGGGAGAAAATGTGTTCTAGAAAATTGAATATCAAGGTGTTTGTCTCTGTTCTAAATCCAAGTCTCCTCACTCACTGCTGGTAAAAGAATGGACAGGAACTGGTCTTCCGGATTAATACATACCTGGTACCTGTTCACACCCAATGTAAAATCAAGTTGAAATAATATACACAAGAGAAAACATTGAAGAGGGATGAATACGGTGAATGGTGTAAGCCATCTAAACCTGTCAAAACATGAGACAATTCCCCTCAGTTAAAAATCTCTGAAGCTTTGTAGCCATGAATTTCAGAATCCGTTTCAGATAGTTGGGCAAGGAATGGGGACTATTTAGTCCTAAAAAAGAAAGGCTTTAGGAAATCAAAGAAGATATCTTCATGCTGAAATTTCTAATAATCTGTCAAAAATATTAGAAGTAAGAAGATTTAATTTTTGAGCACTCACAATCCACAAGGGTCCTGGGGAGAGGGGGTGTATTCACAGAGCGCTGTGCTGTGGGACAAGCCCAGCATGGACACTCTGTTAGGACCCACTTGTCTCCAGTCAGCTCTCCAAGTCCCCAGGGAACAGCGGCTGCTTCCCCTTTCCAACCACTTCCCCTACTGGGATCAACACTCCTCCACACTCCCTCAGCCAACTCTCTTTCAACTCACACTTGAGAAGGAAGAAACTAGTGATATGGGTCCTTCTCCTGATGCACAATTTTCCCCAAAGTTTACCCAAATTTCTCCAGATGAGCAGTGTGCAGTTTCTTGCACTGACCCAACCAAGATACAGAGGAATATGATTCCTTCCTAACCAGTCCTTTGTGTGCTAGGAAAGATCACTACAGAAACCTGGATCTGTATTTGAAGTCATTTCTTCCTTCAAAGGAAATTTTTCTGTTTTGATTTCTATGACCTCAATGTCTTCTTTGGGACTTTCCCGTCAATGCCTATGGGACAGCTGGACTTGGGCATGGTTGGGAAGAGAAACTTTGGAGAGAGGAAAAAAGAAATCAGCTATTACTTGGGTGCACCCTGGTGGGGTAGTGGTTTGGTCAACTGCCTTGGACAAAGCATAGGCCATATACATCCCAAGGACCGGATTTGGGTCCCTGACTGGAGGACAATCAAGATGTACAACTAACTAAAAATAAAGTGCTTTTTCCTCCTCTCTCTTCCTGCCTGCTTGCCTACTGGCCTTCATTCCTATCTGCACTCTTCCTTTAAAAAAAAAAAAAAGAAAAGAAAAGCGATCACCATAGGTATTTTCTATTTGGTGGGCTGGCTTTGAGGGTAGGGTGCTAAAGATTTAGCTTGGGGTTGCTAAGGTTGGGTTAGAGGTCCCTTCAAGCTCTTATGGATTTTTCAGAGACTATCTCCAATGCACACGGCTGAAAAAGCAGAATGTATACACGTGACCCAGAGCTTCCGCTCTGCCGTGACTCGGATTCGAACCGAGGTTGCTGCGGCCACAACGCAGAGTACTAACCACTATACGATCACGGCTCGCCACCAAAGGCCACTTCTCACCTGGCTCACTTTTTCCAGCTTACTTCTATTTGTGTTGCCTAACGACGCATTCCTGCACTTTGTCTCGCGTCCTTATTTAGACCTGTCAACGGAACGATTCTCTCCCCGCTCCCGGATATTGGTTCTTGGCAAACAAATGAAAGGAAAGAGATTAAATTTCACTGAGTGGAACTTTCCAACCCTGGAAGCTCCGCTCTGGGGTCGGTAACGCCCGCGAGCTTCCAACGCCTACCCCACTCCCGTCTCTCCCCTAGTTTTCGAAAGCGTGGTCCCGCGACCTCTGGCAACAGAATGGACCTTCTCGGGTCCTATTTTGAGTCAAACGCTTCAGAATCTCCGGGTGTGTTTTGCGTGGGGTCACCGAGGAGGCCAGCAGCGCGTCTCTGGGCCCGTGATGCGTGCAGCTCGCGCGCCCCGCGAAGTCCGCAGGGCGCACCCGCCCACTTGCAGGGTGGCTGGGGGCCTCCGCCTCCGCCCTCAGGGAAGCCTCTCTCCCGGTCTGTCGGGGTGGCCGCCAGGGGGCGCCCGGGTCCCCCGAGCGCCGCGCTGACTGCTCTGAGACCCTGCCTTGGTGTTAGGCCTGGCCAGGTCTTTCCTTTTTCTGTTCTTTACCCAGTGACATTGATTCTCGCTTCAGTGCTGCTTGCAGTTTCAATTAATCCGGGAAAACTTTCCTTACGCCCCCCTTGCCACACAACACATTTCTCCCCGTCTAGTTCAAATTTTATTTTCTCTCTTCCCTGATTCTCTTTTCACCTCATCTTCAATGTCTAATCCGTTTCTTGTGACCTATTAGTTACTGAATTATTTTTAACTGTGTCCCGAACAATACCTCTAAACAGGGCACATATTTTGCAGCAATGGTTTGCATCCATCCGTAGATTCACTGGTCTCAGTACCGCATCACCCAGAAGCTACTAGCTTGATAGAATTGTGAAAGAGCCTTCTAGAAGTTCAGTTACGTCACCAACTTGAAGATAAGAATGTATTTTTGTCCAAGAGGTCTCTCTCTCCTTAACTATCTATATGCCTTAAAAAAAAAAAAAAAGAAAAGAAAAGAAAAAGAGTCCATAGCATCTTTGAATTATGATAGCTGATTATTTCTCACTTTTTACCCTTGTGCACTCTGGGAAAGTGATGATTAACATTTTAGGTTGAAGGTGAGACTACAAACTGAAATCACCTACGAGCTGTCTATGTTTTCATGCATACTCTGTAGGAAATGTACATTTTCCACCTGGGAAAAGCATAAGAGTAAATAAAATGCCAAAGGTCAAAAGGTGTGGACTGGGCCCATTTTTATTTTTGGCAGTTGAGCTTCACTCTCGCCTGCCTTCACTATTTGTCTCCAGAAGGCTAACCTCTGTGAACTCAGTCCTCTGCCTCTGGCTTCCATTTTGATTTGGGAGGTGGAAAGTAAAAGCACATCATAGAGAGAGGAAGGAATTCTGTCTCCAGATTCCGGAGCCCCAGCCCCTTAGGGGCCAAGGTGTGGCAAGTGCCTATATATTATAGCTCCAGTAGGTCAGTTGAATACACCAAAGCAACTTAGATCAATGAGCTTGATGTCTTGTGTTCAAGGCACCACAATCCAGGGACTGGGCGAGCATAGTGCCTCAGAAGCAGGGAGCACACTTTCCAAGGAATTTTTGGCAAGAACGCATGTACAGAATGGTAAGGAGGTAACATGGACTAGGCACAGGGTTCTATTGCTGGGAGATCCAGAGTTTCCTTATAAGACTAGCAGGTCTTATTTTCTAAAGTAAGGTGAAGGGTTGTGACTGGTGTATGTCAGGTTTGATAGTGAGGTGTTTCCTTCTCTAAGGCTGTCTTAGGCTTAGATATGTGACTGGACAGCTTCAGGACTGGCCTCCAAGTTGTGGGTCTGATACGCTTTATAGGAACTTAGGCACAGCCCTATCCCCCATGGTGTCCTAACACCTTGCTCATTGCGTGACAAATAGCCTATTAAACAATCCTCGAGATACTCAATTTGAAAAATCTCTTTCCTGATGGAACACTGACTGACATATTAACTTCTTCTAGCTTATATGTTAATGGAGTTGATAAACATTAAACAAATATACCATAAGATATTTGATTGTTTTCCAAATATGATCAGCTGAGAGGGAGTTTAAGACCCTTGTCTGTTAACAGCGAACAGTTGTCAGACGCATAAAATGGAACGAGGAGTCCCCGAAGAGGTGTATTATAAAAACTGAGGAATGAATAGGTGTTATCCAAGGAGAGACTGGCTAGACAAACATTCTCTGCACTAACTTTGTGCCTTGGAAAGAGCAAATGTAAAGTTACTGAGGGAGAGAGGAAGAAGTATCACATGTTCTAGAAGAACAAACACTCTCTTTTGGAGTATATGTGAAAGAAATAGCCAGCACACAGGGAATCTAGATTTCCTAACAAGTAAAATTATTCAATTAAATCAGCCCAATATAGTTATTTGGAGGCATAAACCTTCATTGATTTGATTTTATAATGATTTCTTATAATCAATGCACGCCAACATCTCCATCTGGTAAGAAGTATGAAGATGAAAGAATAAAGGGTATAACATGAGGAAAATTATGTATTTTTAAGTGTGATCTCCATTTTAAGGAATCTCTAGTTATTCACCTTAAACTATATTATAACCCTATTTAAATAATCAAGTTTATTTTTCCAGGTGGTATCTGCTAGTGCAAGTCTGATCATGATAACTCTTCTGCTAAAAATCTGTCAACGCCTTCCTCTGACATTCCCACCCACCTTTTTAATACAGCTTAGAAAAAAGTACTTAAGACCAGGTAGTGAAGACAAAGTAGTTATGTGTGGGTCTTATGTTCAGGTAGATAATATTCTGATTTATAGATTTATCCCCTGCAAACTGGGAACCTGCTTGAATAAATGACACCGAACTTTCTAGTCTTACTCAGATGGGGCTGCTATGATAAATATGTCTTGCGACTGGCTGACTTTTTTTGGCTCCTTCCCAGAAACAGCTGAGTCTGAGCATACCTGTAGACTTAACTCTCAATAACCCCCTGGCTATTGCAGTTAACCAGACTCGGAAGACTCCAAAATGCTTATCCCTTGTCAAAAGTAAAGAAGCAAGATCAGCCATGTTTGCTGAAGTCAGTCTTACAGATGCCATCATAGGTATCATTCAACATTGACATTTGATGTTTACAGTCATGTTAGTATATGTCACAGACAGGGGAATGTGGTGTCTACATCTGTCCTCAGGGAAAGACTTGCTTCCCAGCTGCAGATCGAGCACAGTTAATAGACAGGTGGCAACTCTTCCCTCTGTGTCTGCCTGAGTTGCAAATCTCTTCGCTCTTCCCTCTGGCTGTCCACATCCAGTAGGGATAAGAAGGTTGGTTTGGGGGTTGTTGGCTCAAAGTTTAGCAACTCTGACAGGCATGCAGGTCCAGAGCTCTCCACATTTTGTCTGACCTGTTTCACCGTTTGACATCTTTCTGTCTAATCCTAGTTCTTTTTTCTTCCTCTCTTTTTACAGATGGCAGTCCCTAACAGCTCAGGTATCCCAAACTCCAGCTCGGCATCTACTTCTGGAGGACCCAATCTGCATCACTATATCATAGTCTTTTTTTCCAGGATGTCTTGAATTTCATTATCATTGTACTCAAAACAGTTTTTGAAAGCAAAGAGTAGGAGTAGCAAATAAATGTGTATTGAATTATAAACTATGTCCTCCTAAATCTTTCAGTGTGTGACCCACATATTAATTTCATGGGCTTTGTTTGTTTTAAAGTGGGTTGGATTCTATAGATTTTCCTATTACAAAAGAAACACACCCTAAAAGGAGTTTTTTATATCATGTCCCACCAAAAATTAAAATCTAAACTAATTATAGTTTCTGCCTCTCTGAAAAGTGGAATTTAAAATCAGTCAGTTGGGACTTTCCTGGTCTGTACTAGTGAGGATCAGAATAACATGAGCTGTGGATTTCCCCTAAGGAAAAGTGACTTTGCCTGAAATAATCTTTTCTTGTTCCATTCTGTTTTGACTACAGACACCTTCTTATAGAGTCTACTTGCAAGATTGGGATGTGGCCCAATTTTTGAGTCATTTGAAAAAGTCAATTAGATTTTACATTTATTCAGATGAATTTAGTTTTACAGCACTAATTTATGTTATCAAGTTTATTACCTCAGAAATCAGGATTGCTGTTGATTACTTGAGCACATCAATCTACATCCCTAGAAAGTCCTACACTGTGGTTCCCCATAATGCCCCTGCAGAGTTCTTCTGGCTGTTTTCAAGAAATGCCAAACAAGTTCTGATCACAACCTTAACTTTTTCAGTTTGCTCTCTACCTGAAATACTCTTCCCCTAATATCAGTCTTACCCCAATCCCTGCCCTCTCCCTCTTGATTACGAAGGTCTCTGGTCACATAAAATTATTTCTTAAAAATCAGTGCACATTATTCAATCATCTTGTGAATTCTGTTCTTCTTGGAAACTGTTTAAAATGGATTTGACTGGTAGAAAAGCTGTATAGAAACATTAGCCGGCCTAGTCCCATTGTTTTCAAAAAGGCACACAAAAACGTCAAGCTTTAACTACTTCACTGGTAAGAGAGCGTTCGTTCTTAGTTCAATGAATTCTGACACTTATGGTAGACAGCAGTCAGCAAAGACACGATTTAATGCCTTGTTAGTGGAAGATACAGTTCAATGGAGCAGATTAGGAAATAAAAGCCCGGAGGGAGAGTTTGAGCCACCCACAATTTTTGACAGCATTTGCACATTTTAAAGAGGCTATATATTATCACACACATTAGTGTTCATTTGTCTCCCCATCTAGAGTGGAGACTGATTTTCTAGATCGTATTCACTGTTGTACCCTGAGGTGCTGGAAGCAGTGAGGTGACTAAAACATGACACCCCAAGTTTCTCAGAATTGGTCTTCTGTACATACCTCCTTCTGACAAGAAGAGCCAAGGACAGTAAAGGACAGCCCCAGAAGCAAAGTAGCTCCTGTTCTAACCCTGCAGCCTGCCCTTCCTTTAATCAAAGAAGCCATATGCTAACCCTGGGCCTCCACCCTTCTAATCAAGAAATAGTCTCTAGTGCCAATACTCTAGAAGAGTGTTTAAAGGGGAGTTTTTATTTTAAGAGTAAGAATAGGGACCAGTCATTCCTCCTTGCCATGTGGACTCTGCCCTCTTTGCTCCTGAGACCCGGGGTCCCTATTTCCATGCTTCAGCACAGGATAGAAATCACGGGCCGGCCCAGTAACCTCAGAATTGTCTGCCATGTAAATTCTCCATAGGTATGTTATTAAATTTGTGCTTTTTTTTTACCAATCAGGCCCAATGGGGATTTGTTTAATTGATCAACCTGTGAAGACCCTCAGCAAAACGGGCGGGGGGTGGTGGTGGGGGCACTTTTCCTTTGGTCCCCACAGATTACATACAAGTTTCAAAGAAATCATAGGATTTACCAATACGGAATTCAGGAAGTTGTGAATTTTAAGTCAACTTAAGAATACATTTCACCATTTGGCTGTTGCCAACCCGAACGCAGACTACAATGTGCTCCAGTTCTCTCTATGAGGGCATAGTTGGCTCTGAAAAGAGCCTTTGTTTTCCAGCATTCAAAACCTTGTTCCTTATTTGGCCTTGTGGTGGCTCTCGGTCTTCTTGGGCAGCAGCACGGCCTGGATGTTGGGCAGGACGCCGCCCTGCGCGATGGTGACTTTCCCCAGCAGCTTGTTGAGCTCCTCGTCGTTGCGGATGGCCAGCTGCAGGTGGCGCGGGATGATGCGCGTCTTCTTGTTGTCGCGGGCCGCGTTGCCCGCCAGC